>MQRK01122758.1:0-12185 GCA_001938485.1 Girardia tigrina
TATATATATATATATATATATATATATATATATATAAGTGTGTGCTCCTCTACAAGGGGAATCAGTTTACCTCAATCTGTCTTGCGTAATCCACAACTTTCAAAGAGAAATATGAAGCAGTGAACTACTTGCTCGACAAAATCAAATATGAGCAGCATCAATGGATGATCTGTGTCGACATAAAGATGGTGAATTTTCTACTTGGTCATCAGTCCGGGTTCACGAAATACTTATGTTTTATATGTATGTGGGACAGTTGAGACAGAGCCCATCACTATGTAAAGAAAGAGTGGCTGGCGCGAGATCAGTTAGTACCTGGAGCGAGAAACATTATAAACGAACCTCTTCTTGACCAGGAGAAGATATTGATCCCACCGCTACACATGAAGCTTGGGTTAATGAAACAGTTTACGCGAGCTCTGGAAAAGGAAAAAAGTTGCTTCAACTCCCTGTGCCGAGCCTTTCCTCGACTAGCCATTGAGACACTGAAGGCTGGCATTTTCGATGGCCCACAGATACGGCAGCTCATAAAGGAGACAGAGTTTCAAAACTCCATGAACACGCTAGAGTGCGTAGCGTGGAAATAGTTTGTGCAGGGGGTGAAAAACTTCCTAGGGAACCCGAAGACAGCAAACCCCGCCAGACACATCAGCAGCATGATAGAAGATTTCCGAAAACTCAGTTATTTGATGAGTATAAAGATGCACTTCTTGTTCTCATACATGGAAAACATTCCTGAAAACTTTGAGGCGATGAGCGACAAGCAGGGAGAAAGTTTCCATCAAGACATGCGCCAAATGGAGGAGATGTGCCAGGGGAGGTGGAACGCAGTCATGATGGCAGACTACTGGTGGTCACTGAAGAGATACAACCCAGCAGCTGCTCACACACGGGAATCGAAGAAACGCCGATTTATGCCTTGAATTAAGAACTTGTGTTGTCACGTAACGCTCATTTTTATATTAATAATTTGTATAATTATGCTCATCAAATTTGATGTACTAAATAAAAACGGAATGAATTTGGATACGTGGACTTTTATTTCTTGAAGAAAACGGAAAAATCGTCAGGGGTTTCTCAGTTGATGATCCGCAGTTATTTCTTTTAAAGAAAAATCGATTTTTTAAAAATTTCTGTAACTAAAAAAACCTGACCTGATTGAGCAAAACCAAGGTCATTTTCGGACTCAGAGCTTCAGTTGGAAAACCCTGGACAATTTTCAAAAAAAAATTTTGTTACCCAGTGCTATGAATGGAATATACCGTGTTTCTTCAAATATAAGACATCCCCCCTATAAGACCTAGTCCAAAATTTAAATACTTTTTTGGGAATATTAATATATGACATCCCTTAATATAAGACCTAGTATATAATATAATAATATAATATATAATATAAGTATATAATATAAGACCTACTGATAATTTTTCCATCAAAATTAACATAAGATAGTGCTTATATTTCGAGAAACATGGTAATATATTAAAAGTTTTAATAAAACGACATTTAAATTAGGTATGTAAAAGTCAAAGGAACCATCCCTACTAAGACAATCTGAACTTTGGATCAGTTAGTTTTCAAAGACGTTTTCAGTCACTTTAAAGGCAGACAATCAAGCTCTACGTAATCAATTACACAATTATCAAGCCTATGTAGAAACAATAAAGATCATGATCTGATGTCGGATGAACATCGACAGGTATTATTAATATTTTCTATTAAAAAATAGTTTAATTAGAATTATAAAAAATTAAAACTAATAGTATAATGGGGTTAATTAAGAGCTTAATGGAAAATTAATTTAAATATAAATAACAAAATAACCCTGATTAGGAATGGTTTTCAAATAATGTCATATTGGAAACAAAAAGTTGGGGTGTTTGGAATTTAAATTTATACATTATTATCTATTTTTAATTAGTTATTATTATTTATATTTCAAATTTCCTCCAGTCAAAATACAATTAAATCACTTCAGAAACTTTATTTATTGAATGGCAGTTTGTTTATTGTTTCAGGCTTGCTTATAATTATTATTAATATGATAAATAAAGTAATATATTAAAAATTAAAAAATTACATTAAAAAAATTAAAATTTAAAATGATAATTGAACAAAGTGCAATTGATTATTTCGCTGAATATTATCGTGCTTAATAATGACTCATTAAGAGTCGATTTATTTGATGTACAGAGTTAATTAGTCGAGACCGCATTTGTGTACCTCGATTGGAAGAACGAGAGAGAGAGAATGAATGGCTGATATTTTTCTTATCTTCAAAGACCGTGATTATATATTGTCATTTCTATCAGATATGAATTCTTTACATCCAAATATGGTTTTCACGGTTGAGTTGGAAAAGAATGGTTTTTTACATTTTTAGATTTGTTAATTGAAAGGAAAGGTAGTCAATATGAGACAGAAATTTATATAAAGTAAATCGAATCATTATATATAACTCCTGAAAGCTTTTGCACACCAAAGTATAAACAGATTATAATAAAGTTTTGTTATTTAGATCTTGGTCTCCGTCTTCAAAATATGTGAAAGTAAGTAAGTTAAGAATGGCTATAAGAATTTGAATAAGAATAAGAATGGCTATTTCAAATCGTTTCTTGAAAAATTAACAAATGAGACAATAGATAAATTCCAAACTAAAGAATTCAAGAGAAAAATGGATTTAAATTCGTCAAAGTATGTAACGGAGATTTAAATATCAATTTTCTTGTAATGTGTATAATGCCACATAAATTTGAGAGACTTCTCGTCATTTCTGTAAGCGGATTCAGGAGCACAGAGTAATGGGTAGTGGTAGTAATATTGCTGGACATATGGAAGTTTATATGTCAGATGTGACGATAAAAATTTTTAAAATACTGCGCAGTAATTTTAAAAATTACTAGGAGAGGGTTTCTTATGAGGCATTATTGATCGAATCACTTAATCCACTTTATAGAAAGAATTTAATTAGCTAATAAATAAATTGAGTGCATAATCAACTTTTATATATATGATATAGTACAATTGTTGAAAATTTTGCGTGAAGAGGGTGGAAAATACCCCGAAACATATCACAAAAAAGGAAAACTTAAAAGTAATAAAATTTTTCAAATCCAAATAGCGTTTTCGATTATTTAAAAGATTTATCATTTTTTTATATAAAAAATTCCTTCTATATTTTTTCATACAATTCAATTAGTATATTTCTTATAAAATACATTGATAATTCCCCAAATTATCCATGAATAATCGCGATACATGTAATCAATCACATGCAATACATCAGTTTAAATAAACAAAAAAATATTTCCATCCCAATGAAAAAAAATTATATTTTATAATATTTCATGAAATAACAAATTTTAAAAATCTATTTTATCTACTTGAAATTAAAAAGAAATCTTCAAAAATACTCAAAAAATTGTGAAAATGTTTAATTTAATTTATTTTATTTTTATTAAATTTTATTTTCTTTCATTAATCAAAAAATTGATAAATATTCTTTCGGAAAAAAATATTAATAAAAATAAATCAATAATTATTTATATATTTATTAATATACATATTTCTCACATACATATCAATCTTCTGATATAAACAAAAATAGATTTTCCTACCGTATTAAAAAAAAAATTTTTCTTCCAGCACCAAACGAATTTTCCCGAGGTGCATCTTCGCAAATATCGATTTCCAGGATGATGGCATTGGGCGAGTTTCCCAGAATCTTTGAGCTAAAAGATGCAAAATGCACACGAACCAGAGATTCTGCGAATACACAACCGACGAACAGACGAACATTTCGTGAAAATGTATGTTAATTTTTGTGCACGAATTTCTTTTACACAAACAATTTTTATTTCGTTTGTATAAATATTATCATCATCCCACAATTTATCATTTCGCTTGAAGGTTTAATTAGTCAAAGGGCACGGTTCCTCAAATTTGAAATATTAAATAAATTACAATTAGAAATTACAATTTTTAATTTCAAACAGATTTTGATATTATTTTCGATTTTCAATTTCTAAACAAAAGTTATGTCTAATCTTGGAAATAACAGTCTCGTTCAAGGAGAACAAGAATCCACATCTTCAGACCTTTCTGATGACCATCCTTCTACAACAACTGTTAGTACTGTAGCTGTCCAAAGTGGAGATTCCCGAATCGTGTTAGCAATACTTAAGGTTAGTAATTAAAAAATATATTTTGTATAATTAACGGTTGTAATATTCATTAAAATTTGACGAAATTACTTTTTACAAACAGAGTGGAAGTTGGATAAAAGTTAAAATACAAACCATGGATCCAGATCTTTATGATATCGGTTTAACAACAGAAAAAGCTGAAAGTCTTTTACAAACCCACAATGTGTTGTGTTCTAAAATAGCGGTAAAAGTTTTAATATTTCTTTCAACAATCTTCATCTATCAATGTAGACAAAACAAACTCAAATATCTGAGTTATTATCAAGAGCTGATGATTTAGTAAGCCAGCAACCAACAGCCAGTCAGTCCGATGTTTACGCAGCAATGGCTGATTCCATGGGTCGAGCTTGGAGAGATCTCCAGAAGATTTTGAACTTTCGAACTCAATTATTAGAATTAAACGTCAGATTCTGCTACTCGTTTGATCAAATGTATAATATTTTGAATGAGCTGGGAAACGAATGTCTTAAGAGAGATTTCCTATCAGATTCAGAAAATATCTCCGATTTTATTCAAGTTTGTATCTTAAATGAAGAATGTCAAAGTTTAAATCGACAATAATTATTTGTAGAGATTAATGAAATTAAAAAATGAACTACAAAATTATGATTCCCAATTCAATGATGATGCGAATAATTTCTTGGACTACCTCCGAAATTTGAGTTCTTTATCGTCCACGGATAATTCGGGAGAAGTGACAAGAATCGTTGTCAAATCTGTTGAAGACCTTATTGGAACTTTAATCAACCAAAGACTGAAAATAGAAACTCAATACGATAGTAAAATAGATTCATTACATCTCGAATCGTCAAATGTTGAATCCGTAAGAAATCTAGAAAAGATTCTAGATTGGTTTGTGAATGTACGTGGAATTTGTTATTAATGACAAAATTATTTATTGTTTTTTTTTACAATTTTAGGTGGGAGAAGTGCGACTAGATAGTCAAAAAATCGGTAGTAATCTCAGAGAAACTGAAAATTCATTGGAAGATTTAATGTCTTTGATTGACGAAACAAGAATAGTTCAAGATGGATTAATATCTCTGAGTCGTTCATCATCAACGTACACTCATACGCAAACTAGTGACCGCTTGAAAGTAGCTCAAAGTCATTGCTCAAAATTCACTCAAAGACTGGAAGACAAAAGAAGATGTTTAAATCAAGCCGTTATTTTCTTTAGTGAATCAGATATAGTAAGATTTAAAGTTTTTTTATCTTTCAGTAGAAAAAGATAATCGAAGTTACTTAATTTGTTGGAGGTATTAAATAACGTAACAAAAAAATGTAAGCTTTAAGAAAGCAAAAAAAGATGAAAGAAGTTTCATAAATTAAATTAGTTTGGGACTTCTTAAATGTGTAGCATCAATGTTTGGGATTTCCGCCTGTCCGGTTTTCGAAGCAGTAATATTTCCCGCCAGGAAATATATGTTGCATTTTATAACTGTGATCATAAATCCATTTAATATAAATATTTACCTGCACAAATAGACTTACGTAATGATGGAAAACTTTAGTCCAAATGGGAAAAATCCAAACATTACCGAATTTATGTAATAAAATAATAAACTAAAATTACTCGTGTCGAACAAGTGCAATTAAAAATTTATTTTAATATTTATATTATTTTGTTGATATTTAGGCAAATAATTTATTTCTATCATCATCAAATGAATATTCTAATATGTGAATAAAATAAAAGTAAAGAAAATAAATTAAAGGAAAATTTCGATCTCAGAATTCGTTCATACACTTACTTCAATGCCAATAAAAACAATAATTAAAAGATAAAAATAATCGATAAAAAATTCAAAAAAAAATCCAATCCTCTGTGGATAACTTAATAATAATAATAAAAATATTTCTATTAACCCTTCATATCATGATTTAATTAAAAAATTTACTTCAAGACACATTAAATGAATGACAATTTTAAGCGTTTAATTGATTTAACAAATATGTTAATGAGTGATTCTTCACGAAAACGTAGTAAATATTTAAAATAAATAATCCAGGATAACAAACAGTTGACAATTTGATATCTAAGTACTTAAATATTATACGTTTGTCTATGTAACAAATCTGCTACAAATTGAAATGAAGGGTTAATTAAACAGGTTACATGACTAATTATTTCACATGAAAAAAAATAATAAAATTATATTAATATGTCAAAGTAAAAAAGTAACAATTCTTGACATTTATCTGTTAATTAAACTTTGAAGAATCGTGTATCAATTACATTCAATATAGATAACGAGCCGTTAATATACTACATAACGCGCTTAGAATGGAGAGGGGTCACGTTTTCACTAAGAAGCATTACATGGGAAGGGAGGGGATCCATAATGAATTATCCTACTAATGCTCAGTTCGTTGATCCAGATAATTCTGAAAATAATTCAGATTTCTTAAAGTCAGAAAGGAGGGGTTACCAAAACATATATATACTAGCCAGCCGATTTTATGAATAGTAAAATGTCCTGATACAAATACTACGAAAATTCCCGTAGCAGCATTTATGCAGTGGTAAAAGACCGTTTCAAATGGAGGGGTTGTTACTTCAACGTAACGTAATTTTAAATGGGGGTTTCTCATTTTGCAAAAAAAACACTGCAACGTAAATAAAGAGTGGCTCCTAATATTATATATTAAAATCAATTTTAAGTTCCTTATTGTAATGTATGTTGGATATTAGATATTTTAATTATTTGAAATATTTAATATTAAAATATCTAATATCCAACAATGTACTTACTGTAAAAATAATACATTTATTTGCTACTTTTTTAACATTATCCAAAAGATCAAACAAGACAAATTTTAGCATTTAAAGATTAAAAATCAAGGTATATTATATGATTATTATTTATTCAGTGTCCATCTACAGACATTCTTCTGATTTTGTAAAATGATTATTTAAAGAATTTCTTTTATCAAAATTAGTATATATATGTTATACTGAATTTGTGTAATTGCCGAATTCACGAACTCGGCAATTTTTTAAAATTTTTTAATTCAATTATGAAATTGATATTAATATTTAATTTGAAAAAAAAGATGTATTTAATATGGAAAAATGTCAATTTAATATAAAAAAATCAATTTAATATGAAAAATATCAATTTAATATGAAAAAATATCGATTTAATGTGAAAAATATCACTTTTATATGCAAAAAAATCAATTTAATTTGAGAAAATATCGATTTAATAAGAAAATTGTATTTAAAACGAAAAAATATCAATTTAATATGAAAAATATCAATTTAATATGAAAAATATCAATTTAATATGAAAAAAAACTTTTAAAATACAAACGTTTGCCATTCAGCTTGCCATGAAGGAAGAAGTTTAATTAACTATAAATAAAATTTAACATTTAGAGTCCATTTTGCATAATAAATTAAGATTTTTTTTCATATTTAATTTATATTTTTCATATTAAATTGATAATTTTTTGAATTAAATTGATATTTTTCCGCATTAAATTGATATTTTTTTAATATTAAATACATATTTTTCATATTAAATACATTTTTTCATATTAAATTGATATTTTTTCATAATAAGTACATAATCTTTCATTTTAAATTGAGAAATTTTCATATAGTTAGTGAATTCGTCAAAAATTGACTAGTTCATAAATTCGGCAATTATTATATATTTAGCAAACTGTTGTCGATTTCACGAATTCGGCAATTTATGAATTTCATATGAACATACGAAGCAAAATTTTATTATTTAACAATAATTGAGGTGAAACAAGAGAAATCTCATTTTCAGTTTTGATCAAAGGTGAATTAAATGTAATAAGATCATAGGATATAGTGACGCGAATACTGTRATGGCGAAAACGAAATATAAATTCAGTTGTTTTAGTGCGTGGAGAAAAGAGCGACAATTTGAAAAATTCGAAGAACTCTGAATGTTTTACGGTTTCTTGTAAATACATCTTTCGTGTAATTTATCGTAGTTATTTACCGAATTTAATGAACAAATAAAAATGACATTAAACTACATAATTTCTTTTTGGAGTATTTGCATATTTACAGTATTCAAAGAAACCTTTTCTTGTTCGAAAAGCGAAGATTAGGATAACAATTACAACGGGTAACATACAGGAAACTCGGTGTTTAATAGACAAAAAATCTTATTTATCCTTTTGATCATATAATAAGACGTCAAATGAATGATTTTTTTGTCATTTTTAATGCGGAGTTTGTAAGTAATACATAGTTTTGGTAGTTTTCTTCAAAGATTAATAATTATGAGTTCGAGCAACATATGACAAAGTAATCGAAACTCGTAGAATGATGCATGTCATCAAATATTACCGCTTCATCAATAAATATTGACTTTTTAAGAACTGCAAATAATAGTCTTCATTGACAGTTATACTATGTATCTGATTTGAGAACATTCTGCTCCCTTGATCACGCTTAAACACTCAAATACATATCCAAACCATCAATTGTCCTCAAGATCATTCTCCGTGAAACACCCGAAAAATAATATAAAAAATTCTACATAAAATTTGATACTTTTCCGTTAACGGATTTAACTCTAAATAAATAAAAATATTTTATCAAATTGTAAAAAATGAATTTATTTTTAAATTTATTTATGTTAAACTTCCCTGAAATAAATATATTATAAAAAATCTATACTTTAAAATTTTCTAAACTTATAGAAATATCTTTTAATTAAAAGATTTTAAATTTCATTATTATATTTTATATCGATTTAAATATTTTTCTTTTTTTAAAAATATTAAAATTGATTTTAATTGTTAATTTAAAAAATATAAACTTATCACATTATTATTTTAATTATGTTCGAATAGTCAATCACTTTAAATCTAAAAAATACCAATTTCCATCTGGGTGGGAGAATCACCATTCTAAGTTCAACATATTCAAATCAACATACTGCATTCACATACAATTTAAAATATTCTTCACAAGGACAATTATCCACAAAACTTTCGTAATTATACATCGTACTTGATTGAAAAATTAAAATTCTATTTCTTATTATATATTTATTGATAAAATATATTAATTTAATTTTAAAGTTTTATTAGCATTTCCAAATTGTCCGAATAAATCGACGGCTCGAAACATTCAAAATGTCAATTTTGTATCTCGGTAGGCGAAACACAATCCTAAAAAACAACATACAATAAACACCATTCGAAAATATTCGTCACAATCACTTTTTGTTGATTGAAGTCATTAGCTACATTTAAAATTACAATAGAGGCTCTTAACATTATCCAAATAAATAAAAAGTATTTAACTTGAAAAAACATGTTTTGAAAACCAATTTACGTAGAAGATATTTTGTACAGATTAAGTAAATTTGACCTGAAAACCAACGAAACAAAAGTCAAAGGGCTTCAAACAGTTAAAGCAAAATTACTTTTTTATCTGATAAAAAATTAGTTTTACAACGTCAATTTAATTTTGTTTTCTTAGCTTTATGACAAATCCAGAAAGTTAGAATTCGAGATCAGTAATATAAAGGATAGAGAGACTTTACGAGCGGAATATTTCATGTCCCAATTGCGAGCTATACAACTCAGACTTCCAGGAATTCGAAATTTGGCGAAAACTGTTATCGAAAGAATCGACATTTGCAGCAATGGTTACACCAATGAAGCTCTAATGGAGAAGTCGATGATTAATGACACTTTGGAAAATTTGGAAATAATGATCAACAATTTGTCTAAATCTTGCGACAGATTCAGAGATGAAGAACAAAGTGAAGGTCAATTTCATGTTATTGAAGAGAGGCTTAGATCGGTAAATATACGAAGACGTATTATTCATAATTTATTTTTATTTTTTAGTTGAAAACATGGTTACATGAAGTAGCATATCGAATGATGAGGGAGTACATAGACTCACCGATATCTGTTCATTCCATCAATGATTTACTGGACATCCACGTTCGAGTTGAAACAGAATTGGCAACCAAGTACTACCAACTAACAGGTCTTAAATCAGACCTCAACAGGTTTGCCTGTCAATCTTCAAGTTATATAACAATTGAAGTAAATTTTATTTAATATAAATAGCCATTTTATAATAATCATTTAGGACAATGCCACAAATTTACAATCAGAATGGAGTCATTGTCAATATATTGTTAATAAGAGAATAGACTTGTTTCGTGAAATGCAACATGTATTGAAAGAAGTGAAAGAAGATGAAATTCAGCTGCAACTCTTTCTTGATAAATTGTTGGATCTAGATCTCGAAAGGGTAACTAAAAGTCAAATTCAAGAACTCGAGTATAGTATGAATCACATAAGACAAGAAATCGGTAGTCAACAAGAAACTTTGATGAAGATTGTGTCAAAAGTAAGGGAAAAAAGTCATTGATAAATTTATGGTTTCTTAACTCTAGCTAACCACATTACCTGATGATGAATACAACGGACATAAAGATAATATAATAAAATTTTGCCAAACCCAGTTGACAATGAATGATGATCGAATCACTCAACTTTTGGATCATTGGAATTCCATTCAAAATAATTCGAAAAGCACGAATGTCATCCGAGTACAAATGAATGAGTTCATTCAATGTGCAGATAAAGTATGTTTCTTATATTATTTTCATTGCATAACTTATATTTTAGCTGGAATATATGTTTAATTCATCTGGAGATCTATATTCAAGAAGATTTGATATTAATTCAAGAATGGAATTAGAAGACTTAAAGGAAGAACACTATAAAGAACACGATGTCATTAGTCAAATGTGCGTGCTGACGAAAACGAAAGCAAATCAAATAATTGGAATGATAAAATCTCAAGGACCAAAAGCTCCAATTTCTACAGCCAAAGGAGGAGTGATAGAATTCACTTTCGAACTGGATCATAAAGATCAAAATTTATTAAACGAAGTCAACAGACGATTAGATTCTTTAGAAATCAGTCATTCACGATGGGAACGGTTATGGCAAGACAAAGCCACGCTTCTCAACCACAATTCCTCCATGTTGAATATGGAATCCAATGTCGACATTAACGAAAGCGAAATTGTGAGAATTGAAGAAACATTAACTAGAATTCATCATGTCCTTAATACCAGTCCTGATTTCCAGACCTTAGAAGACATCGAAGATGAATTAATAAGAATCGAATCTAATCTACCGGTGATTATTATTTTTATTGCAAAAATTAATGACATATATTTCTTATTTTCTAAAAAAAACTTAGAAATATATTTTTTGTATATAAACATGACTTATTAAGACTTTAATTAGTAATGGTGTCAATCTGTCGTAAGGAAAAATGGATGAATGGTTACTATTCTTAGGTCTTCAAGTATAAAATGTACAGAACTAAAGTCAAAGTTTATGGATAATTTACTACTATAAATATTTATGTCATTCATCGAAGTATGCATACGTATTATCGACACATTTTTGCCATTTTAACGGTAGTTTGTTGAGGCCATTTTAATATAAAATTTTGCTAGATGAGAATCTATAAATTCCTGGAAGGTCATTTTAACGGCATGTTCGTAATTGATTGTTTTTCCAATTAAAATGATGTTCAAATTGAGGAAGAAAAGTTAGTCAGTTGGGACTAGGTCTGGTGATTATGGAGGATGATACAGAAGTTTCAACTGAAGCTCCTGTTCTTTTTTTCATGATCTTAAGTTCAGTAAGTGGTTTTGAATAGTTATGGAGTAAGGTGGGAATCGACCTGTTTACCAAATTTAGCTGTTTTTCTTTGAGTTTCCACATCATATCTTCCAATTAGTTGCAGCACACATCTGCTGTGATTGACGAACCAGATTTCATGAAGTCACAAAGGATTACACTTTGCGGCAGACTACCAAACATTCACTATCAGCTTTTTTAATGAATATTTAGCTTTGAACTGTGTTTTAGTGACTCATTCGTGTCCACCGAGCTTGTTGAATGTTTGAAATTATCAAATTGGATCTACCTTTTATCACAAGC
>MQRK01122759.1:0-12227 GCA_001938485.1 Girardia tigrina
TATATATATATATATATATATATATATATATATATAAGTGTGTGCTCCTCTACAAGGGGAATCAGTTTACCTCAATCTGTCTTGCGTAATCCACAACTTTCAAAGAGAAATATGAAGCAGTGAACTACTTGCTCGACAAAATCAAATATGAGCAGCATCAATGGATGATCTGTGTCGACATAAAGATGGTGAATTTTCTACTTGGTCATCAGTCCGGGTTCACGAAATACTTATGTTTTATATGTATGTGGGACAGTTGAGACAGAGCCCATCACTATGTAAAGAAAGAGTGGCTGGCGCGAGATCAGTTAGTACCTGGAGCGAGAAACATTATAAACGAACCTCTTCTTGACCAGGAGAAGATATTGATCCCACCGCTACACATGAAGCTTGGGTTAATGAAACAGTTTACGCGAGCTCTGGAAAAGGAAAAAAGTTGCTTCAACTCCCTGTGCCGAGCCTTTCCTCGACTAGCCATTGAGACACTGAAGGCTGGCATTTTCGATGGCCCACAGATACGGCAGCTCATAAAGGAGACAGAGTTTCAAAACTCCATGAACACGCTAGAGTGCGTAGCGTGGAAATAGTTTGTGCAGGGGGTGAAAAACTTCCTAGGGAACCCGAAGACAGCAAACCCCGCCAGACACATCAGCAGCATGATAGAAGATTTCCGAAAACTCAGTTATTTGATGAGTATAAAGATGCACTTCTTGTTCTCATACATGGAAAACATTCCTGAAAACTTTGAGGCGATGAGCGACAAGCAGGGAGAAAGTTTCCATCAAGACATGCGCCAAATGGAGGAGATGTGCCAGGGGAGGTGGAACGCAGTCATGATGGCAGACTACTGGTGGTCACTGAAGAGATACAACCCAGCAGCTGCTCACACACGGGAATCGAAGAAACGCCGATTTATGCCTTGAATTAAGAACTTGTGTTGTCACGTAACGCTCATTTTTATATTAATAATTTGTATAATTATGCTCATCAAATTTGATGTACTAAATAAAAACGGAATGAATTTGGATACGTGGACTTTTATTTCTTGAAGAAAACGGAAAAATCGTCAGGGGTTTCTCAGTTGATGATCCGCAGTTATTTCTTTTAAAGAAAAATCGATTTTTTAAAAATTTCTGTAACTAAAAAAACCTGACCTGATTGAGCAAAACCAAGGTCATTTTCGGACTCAGAGCTTCAGTTGGAAAACCCTGGACAATTTTCAAAAAAAAATTTTGTTACCCAGTGCTATGAATGGAATATACCGTGTTTCTTCAAATATAAGACATCCCCCCTATAAGACCTAGTCCAAAATTTAAATACTTTTTTGGGAATATTAATATATGACATCCCTTAATATAAGACCTAGTATATAATATAATAATATAATATATAATATAAGTATATAATATAAGACCTACTGATAATTTTTCCATCAAAATTAACATAAGATAGTGCTTATATTTCGAGAAACATGGTAATATATTAAAAGTTTTAATAAAACGACATTTAAATTAGGTATGTAAAAGTCAAAGGAACCATCCCTACTAAGACAATCTGAACTTTGGATCAGTTAGTTTTCAAAGACGTTTTCAGTCACTTTAAAGGCAGACAATCAAGCTCTACGTAATCAATTACACAATTATCAAGCCTATGTAGAAACAATAAAGATCATGATCTGATGTCGGATGAACATCGACAGGTATTATTAATATTTTCTATTAAAAAATAGTTTAATTAGAATTATAAAAAATTAAAACTAATAGTATAATGGGGTTAATTAAGAGCTTAATGGAAAATTAATTTAAATATAAATAACAAAATAACCCTGATTAGGAATGGTTTTCAAATAATGTCATATTGGAAACAAAAAGTTGGGGTGTTTGGAATTTAAATTTATACATTATTATCTATTTTTAATTAGTTATTATTATTTATATTTCAAATTTCCTCCAGTCAAAATACAATTAAATCACTTCAGAAACTTTATTTATTGAATGGCAGTTTGTTTATTGTTTCAGGCTTGCTTATAATTATTATTAATATGATAAATAAAGTAATATATTAAAAATTAAAAAATTACATTAAAAAAATTAAAATTTAAAATGATAATTGAACAAAGTGCAATTGATTATTTCGCTGAATATTATCGTGCTTAATAATGACTCATTAAGAGTCGATTTATTTGATGTACAGAGTTAATTAGTCGAGACCGCATTTGTGTACCTCGATTGGAAGAACGAGAGAGAGAGAATGAATGGCTGATATTTTTCTTATCTTCAAAGACCGTGATTATATATTGTCATTTCTATCAGATATGAATTCTTTACATCCAAATATGGTTTTCACGGTTGAGTTGGAAAAGAATGGTTTTTTACATTTTTAGATTTGTTAATTGAAAGGAAAGGTAGTCAATATGAGACAGAAATTTATATAAAGTAAATCGAATCATTATATATAACTCCTGAAAGCTTTTGCACACCAAAGTATAAACAGATTATAATAAAGTTTTGTTATTTAGATCTTGGTCTCCGTCTTCAAAATATGTGAAAGTAAGTAAGTTAAGAATGGCTATAAGAATTTGAATAAGAATAAGAATGGCTATTTCAAATCGTTTCTTGAAAAATTAACAAATGAGACAATAGATAAATTCCAAACTAAAGAATTCAAGAGAAAAATGGATTTAAATTCGTCAAAGTATGTAACGGAGATTTAAATATCAATTTTCTTGTAATGTGTATAATGCCACATAAATTTGAGAGACTTCTCGTCATTTCTGTAAGCGGATTCAGGAGCACAGAGTAATGGGTAGTGGTAGTAATATTGCTGGACATATGGAAGTTTATATGTCAGATGTGACGATAAAAATTTTTAAAATACTGCGCAGTAATTTTAAAAATTACTAGGAGAGGGTTTCTTATGAGGCATTATTGATCGAATCACTTAATCCACTTTATAGAAAGAATTTAATTAGCTAATAAATAAATTGAGTGCATAATCAACTTTTATATATATGATATAGTACAATTGTTGAAAATTTTGCGTGAAGAGGGTGGAAAATACCCCGAAACATATCACAAAAAAGGAAAACTTAAAAGTAATAAAATTTTTCAAATCCAAATAGCGTTTTCGATTATTTAAAAGATTTATCATTTTTTTATATAAAAAATTCCTTCTATATTTTTTCATACAATTCAATTAGTATATTTCTTATAAAATACATTGATAATTCCCCAAATTATCCATGAATAATCGCGATACATGTAATCAATCACATGCAATACATCAGTTTAAATAAACAAAAAAATATTTCCATCCCAATGAAAAAAAATTATATTTTATAATATTTCATGAAATAACAAATTTTAAAAATCTATTTTATCTACTTGAAATTAAAAAGAAATCTTCAAAAATACTCAAAAAATTGTGAAAATGTTTAATTTAATTTATTTTATTTTTATTAAATTTTATTTTCTTTCATTAATCAAAAAATTGATAAATATTCTTTCGGAAAAAAATATTAATAAAAATAAATCAATAATTATTTATATATTTATTAATATACATATTTCTCACATACATATCAATCTTCTGATATAAACAAAAATAGATTTTCCTACCGTATTAAAAAAAAAATTTTTCTTCCAGCACCAAACGAATTTTCCCGAGGTGCATCTTCGCAAATATCGATTTCCAGGATGATGGCATTGGGCGAGTTTCCCAGAATCTTTGAGCTAAAAGATGCAAAATGCACACGAACCAGAGATTCTGCGAATACACAACCGACGAACAGACGAACATTTCGTGAAAATGTATGTTAATTTTTGTGCACGAATTTCTTTTACACAAACAATTTTTATTTCGTTTGTATAAATATTATCATCATCCCACAATTTATCATTTCGCTTGAAGGTTTAATTAGTCAAAGGGCACGGTTCCTCAAATTTGAAATATTAAATAAATTACAATTAGAAATTACAATTTTTAATTTCAAACAGATTTTGATATTATTTTCGATTTTCAATTTCTAAACAAAAGTTATGTCTAATCTTGGAAATAACAGTCTCGTTCAAGGAGAACAAGAATCCACATCTTCAGACCTTTCTGATGACCATCCTTCTACAACAACTGTTAGTACTGTAGCTGTCCAAAGTGGAGATTCCCGAATCGTGTTAGCAATACTTAAGGTTAGTAATTAAAAAATATATTTTGTATAATTAACGGTTGTAATATTCATTAAAATTTGACGAAATTACTTTTTACAAACAGAGTGGAAGTTGGATAAAAGTTAAAATACAAACCATGGATCCAGATCTTTATGATATCGGTTTAACAACAGAAAAAGCTGAAAGTCTTTTACAAACCCACAATGTGTTGTGTTCTAAAATAGCGGTAAAAGTTTTAATATTTCTTTCAACAATCTTCATCTATCAATGTAGACAAAACAAACTCAAATATCTGAGTTATTATCAAGAGCTGATGATTTAGTAAGCCAGCAACCAACAGCCAGTCAGTCCGATGTTTACGCAGCAATGGCTGATTCCATGGGTCGAGCTTGGAGAGATCTCCAGAAGATTTTGAACTTTCGAACTCAATTATTAGAATTAAACGTCAGATTCTGCTACTCGTTTGATCAAATGTATAATATTTTGAATGAGCTGGGAAACGAATGTCTTAAGAGAGATTTCCTATCAGATTCAGAAAATATCTCCGATTTTATTCAAGTTTGTATCTTAAATGAAGAATGTCAAAGTTTAAATCGACAATAATTATTTGTAGAGATTAATGAAATTAAAAAATGAACTACAAAATTATGATTCCCAATTCAATGATGATGCGAATAATTTCTTGGACTACCTCCGAAATTTGAGTTCTTTATCGTCCACGGATAATTCGGGAGAAGTGACAAGAATCGTTGTCAAATCTGTTGAAGACCTTATTGGAACTTTAATCAACCAAAGACTGAAAATAGAAACTCAATACGATAGTAAAATAGATTCATTACATCTCGAATCGTCAAATGTTGAATCCGTAAGAAATCTAGAAAAGATTCTAGATTGGTTTGTGAATGTACGTGGAATTTGTTATTAATGACAAAATTATTTATTGTTTTTTTTTACAATTTTAGGTGGGAGAAGTGCGACTAGATAGTCAAAAAATCGGTAGTAATCTCAGAGAAACTGAAAATTCATTGGAAGATTTAATGTCTTTGATTGACGAAACAAGAATAGTTCAAGATGGATTAATATCTCTGAGTCGTTCATCATCAACGTACACTCATACGCAAACTAGTGACCGCTTGAAAGTAGCTCAAAGTCATTGCTCAAAATTCACTCAAAGACTGGAAGACAAAAGAAGATGTTTAAATCAAGCCGTTATTTTCTTTAGTGAATCAGATATAGTAAGATTTAAAGTTTTTTTATCTTTCAGTAGAAAAAGATAATCGAAGTTACTTAATTTGTTGGAGGTATTAAATAACGTAACAAAAAAATGTAAGCTTTAAGAAAGCAAAAAAAGATGAAAGAAGTTTCATAAATTAAATTAGTTTGGGACTTCTTAAATGTGTAGCATCAATGTTTGGGATTTCCGCCTGTCCGGTTTTCGAAGCAGTAATATTTCCCGCCAGGAAATATATGTTGCATTTTATAACTGTGATCATAAATCCATTTAATATAAATATTTACCTGCACAAATAGACTTACGTAATGATGGAAAACTTTAGTCCAAATGGGAAAAATCCAAACATTACCGAATTTATGTAATAAAATAATAAACTAAAATTACTCGTGTCGAACAAGTGCAATTAAAAATTTATTTTAATATTTATATTATTTTGTTGATATTTAGGCAAATAATTTATTTCTATCATCATCAAATGAATATTCTAATATGTGAATAAAATAAAAGTAAAGAAAATAAATTAAAGGAAAATTTCGATCTCAGAATTCGTTCATACACTTACTTCAATGCCAATAAAAACAATAATTAAAAGATAAAAATAATCGATAAAAAATTCAAAAAAAAATCCAATCCTCTGTGGATAACTTAATAATAATAATAAAAATATTTCTATTAACCCTTCATATCATGATTTAATTAAAAAATTTACTTCAAGACACATTAAATGAATGACAATTTTAAGCGTTTAATTGATTTAACAAATATGTTAATGAGTGATTCTTCACGAAAACGTAGTAAATATTTAAAATAAATAATCCAGGATAACAAACAGTTGACAATTTGATATCTAAGTACTTAAATATTATACGTTTGTCTATGTAACAAATCTGCTACAAATTGAAATGAAGGGTTAATTAAACAGGTTACATGACTAATTATTTCACATGAAAAAAAATAATAAAATTATATTAATATGTCAAAGTAAAAAAGTAACAATTCTTGACATTTATCTGTTAATTAAACTTTGAAGAATCGTGTATCAATTACATTCAATATAGATAACGAGCCGTTAATATACTACATAACGCGCTTAGAATGGAGAGGGGTCACGTTTTCACTAAGAAGCATTACATGGGAAGGGAGGGGATCCATAATGAATTATCCTACTAATGCTCAGTTCGTTGATCCAGATAATTCTGAAAATAATTCAGATTTCTTAAAGTCAGAAAGGAGGGGTTACCAAAACATATATATACTAGCCAGCCGATTTTATGAATAGTAAAATGTCCTGATACAAATACTACGAAAATTCCCGTAGCAGCATTTATGCAGTGGTAAAAGACCGTTTCAAATGGAGGGGTTGTTACTTCAACGTAACGTAATTTTAAATGGGGGTTTCTCATTTTGCAAAAAAAACACTGCAACGTAAATAAAGAGTGGCTCCTAATATTATATATTAAAATCAATTTTAAGTTCCTTATTGTAATGTATGTTGGATATTAGATATTTTAATTATTTGAAATATTTAATATTAAAATATCTAATATCCAACAATGTACTTACTGTAAAAATAATACATTTATTTGCTACTTTTTTAACATTATCCAAAAGATCAAACAAGACAAATTTTAGCATTTAAAGATTAAAAATCAAGGTATATTATATGATTATTATTTATTCAGTGTCCATCTACAGACATTCTTCTGATTTTGAAAAATGATTATTTAAAGAATTTCTTTTATCAAAATTAGTATATATATGTTATACTGAATTTGTGTAATTGCCGAATTCACGAACTCGGCAATTTTTTTAAAATTTTTTTAATTCAATTATGAAATTGATATTAATATTTAATTTGAAAAAAATATGTATTTAATATGGAAAAATGTCAATTTAATATAAAAAAATCAATTTAATTTGAAAAAATATCGATTTAATAAGAAAATTATGTATTTAATACGAAAAGATATAAATTTAATATGAAAAATATCAATTTAATATGAAAAAATATCGATTTAATGTGAAAAAATATCACTTTTATATGCAAAAAATCAATTTAATTTGAGAAAATATCGATTTAATAAGAAAATTGTATTTAAAACGAAAAAATATCAATTTAATATGAAAAATATCAATTTAATATGAAAAAAAACTTTTAAAATACAAACGTTTGCCATTCAGCTTGCCATGAAGGAAGAAGTTTAATTAACTATAAATAAAATTTAACATTTAGAGTCCATTTTGCATAATAAATTAAGATTTTTTTTCATATTTAATTTATATTTTTCATATTAAATTGATAATTTTTTGAATTAAATTGATATTTTTCCGCATTAAATTGATATTTTTTTTAATATTAAATACATATTTTTCATATTAAATACATTTTTTCATATTAAATTGATATTTTTTCATAATAAGTACATAATCTTTCATTTTAAACTGAGAAATTTTCATATAGTTAGTGAATTCGTCAAAAATTGACTAGTTCATAAATTCGGCAATTATAATATTTAGCAAACTGTTGTCGATTTCACGAATTCGGGAATTTATGAATTTCATATGAACATACAAAGCAAAATTTTATTATTTAACAATAATTGAGGTGAAACAAGAGAAATCTCATTTTCAGTTTTGATCAAAGGTGAATTAAATGTAATAAGATCATAGGATATAGTGACGCGAATACTGTRATGGCGAAAACGAAATATAAATTCAGTTGTTTTAGTGCGTGGAGAAAAGAGCGACAATTTGAAAAATTCGAAGAACTCTGAATGTTTTACGGTTTCTTGTAAATACATCTTTCGTGTAATTTATCGTAGTTATTTACCGAATTTAATGAACAAATAAAAATGACATTAAACTACATAATTTCTTTTTGGAGTATTTGCATATTTACAGTATTCAAAGAAACCTTTTCTTGTTCGAAAAGCGAAGATTAGGATAACAATTACAACGGGTAACATACAGGAAACTCGGTGTTTAATAGACAAAAAATCTTATTTATCCTTTTGATCATATAATAAGACGTCAAATGAATGATTTTTTTGTCATTTTTAATGCGGAGTTTGTAAGTAATACATAGTTTTGGTAGTTTTCTTCAAAGATTAATAATTATGAGTTCGAGCAACATATGACAAAGTAATCGAAACTCGTAGAATGATGCATGTCATCAAATATTACCGCTTCATCAATAAATATTGACTTTTTAAGAACTGCAAATAATAGTCTTCATTGACAGTTATACTATGTATCTGATTTGAGAACATTCTGCTCCCTTGATCACGCTTAAACACTCAAATACATATCCAAACCATCAATTGTCCTCAAGATCATTCTCCGTGAAACACCCGAAAAATAATATAAAAAATTCTACATAAAATTTGATACTTTTCCGTTAACGGATTTAACTCTAAATAAATAAAAATATTTTATCAAATTGTAAAAAATGAATTTATTTTTAAATTTATTTATGTTAAACTTCCCTGAAATAAATATATTATAAAAAATCTATACTTTAAAATTTTCTAAACTTATAGAAATATCTTTTAATTAAAAGATTTTAAATTTCATTATTATATTTTATATCGATTTAAATATTTTTCTTTTTTTAAAAATATTAAAATTGATTTTAATTGTTAATTTAAAAAATATAAACTTATCACATTATTATTTTAATTATGTTCGAATAGTCAATCACTTTAAATCTAAAAAATACCAATTTCCATCTGGGTGGGAGAATCACCATTCTAAGTTCAACATATTCAAATCAACATACTGCATTCACATACAATTTAAAATATTCTTCACAAGGACAATTATCCACAAAACTTTCGTAATTATACATCGTACTTGATTGAAAAATTAAAATTCTATTTCTTATTATATATTTATTGATAAAATATATTAATTTAATTTTAAAGTTTTATTAGCATTTCCAAATTGTCCGAATAAATCGACGGCTCGAAACATTCAAAATGTCAATTTTGTATCTCGGTAGGCGAAACACAATCCTAAAAAACAACATACAATAAACACCATTCGAAAATATTCGTCACAATCACTTTTTGTTGATTGAAGTCATTAGCTACATTTAAAATTACAATAGAGGCTCTTAACATTATCCAAATAAATAAAAAGTATTTAACTTGAAAAAACATGTTTTGAAAACCAATTTACGTAGAAGATATTTTGTACAGATTAAGTAAATTTGACCTGAAAACCAACGAAACAAAAGTCAAAGGGCTTCAAACAGTTAAAGCAAAATTACTTTTTTATCTGATAAAAAATTAGTTTTACAACGTCAATTTAATTTTGTTTTCTTAGCTTTATGACAAATCCAGAAAGTTAGAATTCGAGATCAGTAATATAAAGGATAGAGAGACTTTACGAGCGGAATATTTCATGTCCCAATTGCGAGCTATACAACTCAGACTTCCAGGAATTCGAAATTTGGCGAAAACTGTTATCGAAAGAATCGACATTTGCAGCAATGGTTACACCAATGAAGCTCTAATGGAGAAGTCGATGATTAATGACACTTTGGAAAATTTGGAAATAATGATCAACAATTTGTCTAAATCTTGCGACAGATTCAGAGATGAAGAACAAAGTGAAGGTCAATTTCATGTTATTGAAGAGAGGCTTAGATCGGTAAATATACGAAGACGTATTATTCATAATTTATTTTTATTTTTTAGTTGAAAACATGGTTACATGAAGTAGCATATCGAATGATGAGGGAGTACATAGACTCACCGATATCTGTTCATTCCATCAATGATTTACTGGACATCCACGTTCGAGTTGAAACAGAATTGGCAACCAAGTACTACCAACTAACAGGTCTTAAATCAGACCTCAACAGGTTTGCCTGTCAATCTTCAAGTTATATAACAATTGAAGTAAATTTTATTTAATATAAATAGCCATTTTATAATAATCATTTAGGACAATGCCACAAATTTACAATCAGAATGGAGTCATTGTCAATATATTGTTAATAAGAGAATAGACTTGTTTCGTGAAATGCAACATGTATTGAAAGAAGTGAAAGAAGATGAAATTCAGCTGCAACTCTTTCTTGATAAATTGTTGGATCTAGATCTCGAAAGGGTAACTAAAAGTCAAATTCAAGAACTCGAGTATAGTATGAATCACATAAGACAAGAAATCGGTAGTCAACAAGAAACTTTGATGAAGATTGTGTCAAAAGTAAGGGAAAAAAGTCATTGATAAATTTATGGTTTCTTAACTCTAGCTAACCACATTACCTGATGATGAATACAACGGACATAAAGATAATATAATAAAATTTTGCCAAACCCAGTTGACAATGAATGATGATCGAATCACTCAACTTTTGGATCATTGGAATTCCATTCAAAATAATTCGAAAAGCACGAATGTCATCCGAGTACAAATGAATGAGTTCATTCAATGTGCAGATAAAGTATGTTTCTTATATTATTTTCATTGCATAACTTATATTTTAGCTGGAATATATGTTTAATTCATCTGGAGATCTATATTCAAGAAGATTTGATATTAATTCAAGAATGGAATTAGAAGACTTAAAGGAAGAACACTATAAAGAACACGATGTCATTAGTCAAATGTGCGTGCTGACGAAAACGAAAGCAAATCAAATAATTGGAATGATAAAATCTCAAGGACCAAAAGCTCCAATTTCTACAGCCAAAGGAGGAGTGATAGAATTCACTTTCGAACTGGATCATAAAGATCAAAATTTATTAAACGAAGTCAACAGACGATTAGATTCTTTAGAAATCAGTCATTCACGATGGGAACGGTTATGGCAAGACAAAGCCACGCTTCTCAACCACAATTCCTCCATGTTGAATATGGAATCCAATGTCGACATTAACGAAAGCGAAATTGTGAGAATTGAAGAAACATTAACTAGAATTCATCATGTCCTTAATACCAGTCCTGATTTCCAGACCTTAGAAGACATCGAAGATGAATTAATAAGAATCGAATCTAATCTACCGGTGATTATTATTTTTATTGCAAAAATTAATGACATATATTTCTTATTTTCTAAAAAAAACTTAGAAATATATTTTTTGTATATAAACATGACTTATTAAGACTTTAATTAGTAATGGTGTCAATCTGTCGTAAGGAAAAATGGATGAATGGTTACTATTCTTAGGTCTTCAAGTATAAAATGTACAGAACTAAAGTCAAAGTTTATGGATAATTTACTACTATAAATATTTATGTCATTCATCGAAGTATGCATACGTATTATCGACACATTTTTGCCATTTTAACGGTAGTTTGTTGAGGCCATTTTAATATAAAATTTTGCTAGATGAGAATCTATAAATTCCTGGAAGGTCATTTTAACGGCATGTTCGTAATTGATTGTTTTTCCAATTAAAATGATGTTCAAATTGAGGAAGAAAAGTTAGTCAGTTGGGACTAGGTCTGGTGATTATGGAGGATGATACAGAAGTTTCAACTGAAGCTCCTGTTCTTTTTTTCATGATCTTAAGTTCAGTAAGTGGTTTTGAATAGTTATGGAGTAAGGTGGGAATCGACCTGTTTACCAAATTTAGCTGTTTTTCTTTGAGTTTCCACATCATATCTTCCAATTAGTTGCAGCACACATCTGCTGTGATTGACGAACCAGATTTCATGAAGTCACAAAGGATTACACTTTGCGGCAGACTACCAAACATTCACTATCAGCTTTTTTAATGAATATTTAGCTTTGAACTGTGTTTTAGTGACTCATTCGTGTCCACCGAGCTTGTTGAATGTTTGAAATTATCAAATTGGATCTACCTTTTATCACAAGC
>MQRK01122787.1:0-12089 GCA_001938485.1 Girardia tigrina
GAGGAATAATATATCTGTCAAGAAATACCTTATTTATTTTCATACGATAGTTCAAAGTTAAGTTATACGCGATTGAAATGTAAGGTGTGAAGTTTGACCCGTTTCATATCGAACAACCTCATAATATATAATCTTTTCTAATAAAATTAAAAAATTTTCCAACACAGACTTTAGTTCATCGTACAGTTCCTTGCTGATGGTAGTCCCTTGCATTGAAAAGGAATAGCCCAAAGACACTTAATCGTAATTGAACTGAAGATTTAACTTCCGAATTTCCGAAATTCAGAAACGATTTCTTGACTGCTTAGCTCTTATGTTCTTATAATAATCACTACAATTGAAGTTAACCTGTGATGCATTCGATATCACAATTAGAGTTGATCTTCATCAAATGAGGGAACAGATACTCGAAAATATTTAGTTATTCTTTGGTTACTTTCAGATATTGAAACCCAATATTCACAATTTGATAAAGAACTCCAAGCACTTTGTACATTCCCTTTTGGGCCGCCAATTTGAGATATTAACCGATCACAAGCCACCGCTGTATTTCACACAAATGAGAAATCCGTTAGCTCATCAACATCGTCAGGTATTATATATATTTATACTTATCATAATTTAATTTTTCAGTCTCACACCTTCCAGGAAAGCAAAATATCGTTACTGATATTTTATTCAGGAGCCCAGTTTAAGCAATATTACTTCTTCCAGATTCAGCTCTCTAGTTACTTCAAATCAAAGATCTTTCCAAGGAGGAGCTAACCGATTTCTAAAATAACAACGCCGACATGGATAGCCTTACCTAAGATTCCGTAGATCCCGTCATTCGAAGAATGATCGTTCTTGTCCGTTTACACAGAAAAAATTCAAACATTGAGCCGTTCTGGTCGAAAAACCCCATTTAAGCTGATTCACACCCGGGTTTTGCGTGGCTAAAAATCAGTCACAATATCAAGACATAATACCAAGATTATCACAATTGCTAAAAACAAAAAGTCATATAAAACTGCTAGTTATCAATTTCCTAACAGGCAATGGCTTCGAGATTGTACATCTGGACATTGTCGGCTTGCTTCCATCTTCAAAGAGTTGCTCTTACATTTTAACAATGATCTATCAGAAAACCAGATGGTCTGAAGCAGTTCCTATCTCCTTTGTTTCTTCGGAAAATCAACAAGTTAGACATTTTTCATCAACTCTTGAATTGTGCGGTACGGTTTACCGTCTCAAGTCGACATGGACCAATGTTGATAGTTTGTAAGCAATTTATTTCGGGCTCTAGCAAAACGTCTGAGATTCAAATAGGTCAATACAACCTAATATCATCCCCACTCCAACGGCATAGGCATTCGATTCAATCGAACTTTGTAGATTTACCTACATTTTTAGGTACCATTTCAGACTTGTATGGCTCTTTCACTTTCGTGTTATAAGGATGGTGAAATACTTCTCATTCACCTACAAGAACTTCTCCCAGTATCATGTTTTTAAGAACTGGAAGTCTTCCCGTATGAACTTTTCCATGACACTATTGATATGGATCTCGATGCTTTAAACACTATCAGAAAGAACTTTCTCTCTTCTGACACGAATCCGTCTTTCTACAACTCCATCCAAAAGGGTGTCATCTGCCATTTTCAACTCTATCAGTCAAATACGTTTCTATTCATTAAAACATATTTATTTGAATTTATGTTTCTCAACATATACTTTTACCACATTCTGATATAAAATCAACTAAATTATATCAATGATAATTAGATCAAAGAGGATCATTCTGACATTACTTTAACCAAATTATTAAAACTTACTAAACCACCCTAAAGTTAGAAAGAGTTGAATATGTCACGAATCCTACTAATAAAGAATTTTAAAAACAATGGCAGTTTCAATCATTATAAAATACTGAACGCCATTTTTCAAAATTTATTGTAATTCTTTTCGGCAAATTACCTTCCATCTTCAGATTAAATTGACATTAGTATTGAAAAGGGAGGTTGCGTAATCAATTGTGTCATTAACGATCTATTCGAAAATGTTTAGCAGAGATGTTGAGTGTGAAGCTTTGAATATTGAATTGAATTAGGCTTCAAATTATGCTACAAATTAAGATAATCTTTATTTTATTTTATTATAAGTTTTCATAAAAAGTTGTTGTTACTGAGTAAATATTTCAAAGGGTACTAACAAAATTCTCTTTTAACTTCTTTATTGGTTTATGATATAATTTCATCTGGTCGGCTGCGCAAACACTTCGTTGTCATTACTGAGAATTATTGTAATAAATGTTTAACAAGATTAACATTTCAAAAATTCATTAAATTGGAACTCTAATCTAATACAGAAACTTATGGTTATTGTAAATAGTAAATATAACTATCTTCCCTCTGTTTTAGAAGACAATTATGTAAAATTTGTGACTGAAAGTAAACTAAAGGAAATGAGATCATAGAGGCGACTTTGGCTGCTCAATTTCTGCAACGTGCTAAAGATTTTGTAACGTAGAGTGAAAGTACGGGAAACGTAACACCTTTATCTACGTATATTGAATTTAAACGCTTTTCTCAATGAATTTTATTCAATTAATATTTTTAGTCTAATAAAAACGAAATTCGATAGACTCTGAAATTCAAATGTACGAATTTCGATCTTGATAAGTGAGAAATTACGAAATTTCTTGTTACACCACTTACAAACGTAAATCCCGATTTAAGAATGTATGAAGAAACAGAAAGAACGAAGAACCGATCGGTTATGAGTGTAAGTGTAAAAAGTTAGGGAAATATTCCGTACACCGAGAAATGAACCACCAAAATACAAAAACCAAGAAAAATGAAGACCGAAAATTTGCTGAAAGGAATAGAGTGACCAACACAAAAATATATGCATCAAGATCTGGTCTTGACACCTCATAAATATCAGAAACGACAAAATTTAACTCCAGCAAACAAAGTAAAAAAAACCTTTGGAACGCAGTCTCGATGGGTCTACAGAAAAATTAATTTTCATAGATAAGAAGCTTTTTAAAAATCACCTAAATAAATGGCTTTATTCGAAAGATATCCCAAACCAGATGGCTTGGAAAAGGTTCTCAAAATTTCTAATTTTTAACCTACAATAAAAATCAATAGTTGAGCATTCCTAGACATATTTTGAGAGTATTACTTTTCATAGACAATACAGAATTGCGTCAATGAATAAGGGTGATTTAAAGAAGATTAACAAAAATCATTATACCGTAGAACTCGGTTAATAGCACAGGTTATTCTGTCATGACGCATCCTTTGTGCCAGGTTAATTGTACAGTGGGTGGGTATGTTAAAGTTAAGTTGATTAAGTGGCTGGTGAATCATGGCATGGCAAAGACAATTAGCGATTGTTGCTATGGTAAAGTAAAGAAACACTTGGATCTCCTGCTGTTTTATGATGCTCAGTGGTTGAATAAGCAAGACACATCACAATTTGCATCACACTATAATAATGATGAGCAAACGCAAGAGGAATGATTTGACTATACAGCAGAAATATGAAATCCTACAACAGTTTAGAAGCGGTAAAGCGAAGAAAGACATTACCACTGAGTATGACATTGATCGCAGCTTCTTGAGCAAATTCAAATCTAAAGAACAGGAAATTTCGCAAAAAGTTCAAGATGGTAGCATCACCACAAACACAAAACGTCAAAGAAAGTCCACTTTCGAGGACGTTGATCAAGCATTGATCTTGTGGTTCAGAACAATGCGGGAAAAGAATGTCACCGGCCTGACAGGCTTAATTCTCTTGGAAAAAGCATGTAAGTTTGCAATTGACCTTTTAAGCGCTGGTTCTGACCGACAGACTAATCGTTCTTGGATTGATCGTTGGAAGGTAAGTTACAATATTGCCAGCTGTAAATTCTACGGAGAAGCTGCTGATGTAAAGGAGAGTGATTTCAAAGAGTGAAGTGAAGTTTATGATCAGAATATTTTAACCCCATTTAAATGATGCGACATATACAACTTAAATGTAACAGCCCTCTTCTGGAGAATGAAAACTGGTGTTTCTTTAGTTGAAAAGGGTGACAAATGCATGAGGAGTAAGTTGGCGAAAGAGCGAGTGACTGTAAAGGTAGGTGCAAGCATGGAAGGAGACAATTTGCCGTTAATGGTTGTGAAGGACACAGAAAGATTGCAGTTATTCTCGAGAATTGCCCTACGCATGCGCAGAGACTTTAATACTCCAACATTTCCCTTTTTTCTTGCCTCCAAACACTACCAACCATACACAACCGCTTGATGCTGGTGTAATTCGTAGTTTGAAGAGTCATTATCGTCAACGTTTTGTGGAAAATTATATCATTGCCTTAGATGCCCAAAATGATTTTATCTTTGATCATTTAGATGTCATTAATTTGTTGAAACGAGCTTGGAATTAGGTTAAATCATCCACGATTTTCAGTTGCTTTTCTCATATTGGTTTCACAATGACGTCTCTTGAGCATCACGAATTAGGCAACGCTTCTACCTATGAACATGAAGGCGAAAACGACTGGGAACGACTACACATTTTTGGAATGGCCTTTGATGATTATGTGGAAATCGATTCAGAAATCACAACAACTGCCGAGTTTACAGAGGAAGGCAATACAATTGTAAATGTGTCCCAAACAAATCGATTTTCTATGTAATTATTAAGAATAGAACACTTTATCGTACTAGGAGAATAAAGAGGAAGCTTGTTATGGTCAGCGTAGACATTCCAAATTATCTGCTTCACTCAAATTTACGAAAAGCATTCGTTTAAGAAAGCCTTCTGTGTCCGTAAATAGGTCGATCTGCAAAAAAAATCATCTTTCCTTGGATATATGCATAAATTGATCTTCGAATTTACGATGAGCGTAAAAAAGCTTGTCACTCGACCAGAGATATTTCACTTGATATTTTCTAACTAGCGGAATTCCTTGTCATATATAATTAACTTATTTCCTATTATTGATCGATTTATTTATTTCAATTTCAAAATTCTATGGAAATTTCCATTGAATGTTTGAAATATAACTAATTATATTTATTTACACTGTTCCATTTATTTAAGGATATAATATAATAATACAGTTTTATATTATTTCATAATATCCAAGACTCAGTGGACTCTTTTACGGTGAATCCTTGCTAAGTTATACCTCAAATAATATAAATAAACATTATTATTGACCCTACCGATGTTATCTCTGGTAGGGAGCTCGAAATAGATATACAAAAACGAAAACTATTGCTTAAATTCGTAACATCAAGAAATTTAAGACGTTGATTTACATACATAAAGACAAATTTGTACTGATCTATTATGAAAACATCGACTAAGTTATGAAAGAGTACCACGATTTAGGAAAATAAGATTACCTCTTTAATTCAAATCCATACAACTTCAATATGAAAGGTCAAGTTGCCTTTCCAACAACTTTCTACAGCAAGAATAAACTTAGTAATCAAAAAATTTCCCTTAAAGATTACCCGGGACAGACTCTGAAATATGTTTACATGTCTAACTGAAGCTTGGTTGAAACTTGTGGGGGATTTATAATGGTGCAAGTGTTAACAAACCAAACATATCCCAAATTATGATACCTAATATCTGTTTGGCATTTGCAACAGATTTTTTACAGTTACCATCAGAATAAACAGATCCTTCTAATGGCCATAAATAACTTCGAAAAGAATGTTTCAGACGAAGGAGAACAACTTAAAATATATTGTTAAAGAAAGCAAAACAATCTTTAAAAGTTTATTATTACTTTGCGCTAATCTTACAATACATAAATTACATTTGATATATCACTTCATTTAGATAAAATAAAATAATCATTTTTCACATTATCCGTATCGTTTGAACTTTAGAAATTTACTGTAAAATGCGGTTTCTATTATCTATAAAAGAAAGCGACTTTATTTTTGATGATAGCAACATCAAACATCAAAGAAATGCCGACACATGTTACTACTATAAAAACCGCATGGATACCGTGGAATATCAATCAGCTAAACCATGAATCTTTACAATGTTTTTGTAATTATTGGGTAAGTGAAACATTCTCTATGTGTTAAATAGTGATGATTTCTACTATAATTCAGAGTCGTCTTCTGGGGCGTTGTCAATTCTCAGTTACCGATCAACCCTAATCAGTTTAACCCTAACTCAAGGCTTCAATGTCTAGACTATTCAATTTCTCGTTGCCAATGGTGTGCCCAAGTATTACCAATTCCAACTCAGTGTGAAAGATGTGTAGAAATGAATAACAATTGTTGCTTTGATCCAAGGGTAGTGGACATAGTTCCACCTGGGTTTTCAATATGCCGAAATCCAAGACCCAGAACCTGTGATACTCCTAATTTATCAAGGTGCCAGCTATGTCTCAATAATCCTTTTCGTTGTGTCAATTGTGTGATGACTCCACAAAACTGTTGCTTGAATCCTTTCAATCCACAAAACCGCTTGATTGCTCAACAGTTTTGTAATCCAAATATACTTCAACAGTGATTCCAGATCGGTAGAAGGAAAAGACAATTTTATTTAAGATTAATATTAATAGATGTTTGTTTTATCGTACTTTTTCTTTTGAATGTTTTGTTTATTTAATTGATCAGAATAAAAACAACTTTTATAATCTTTTACATGCTTTTAAATGGGCTTTAAATACGAAACTTGAGTTACGAATAAAAGATATCAAAACGGCGGATTAACCGCTTAGTGGATTTTATTTGATCAAATGCAATTTTTCATCATAAAATACACAAAAATTAAAAATAATTTGTCTATGGCCTGTATTATTAGTTCAAAATCAACTTCTAGATGACCCAGGTTATGCTTAATAAGTATTCAAACTTTTTTTACCCATCAGTCTTTGGATGCCTTGATAAAAACATAATGTGATAATGGGTAAGTAAACAGACATTTGGAATTTTTATGTATGATATTGTGTAAATAATTAAAATTCCATTCAATTTATTGTAATTTATTGATCAAGGAAGAGAAATCAGAACACTAGATGAAAGATTAAATAAACTTTTTTGTTCAATACTCAGTATTAAGAACACCAATATGATTACCAATGCTTTTATTGACAACACGACTCGAATTGCCTCCAAGACTTGTTCACAAAACTTTCGTAGTTAGACATTGTTCTTGATTGACAAATTTAAAATCTTTTTCTAAACCTCTTAATCTTCGAACAAATTTAAATTACAATTTAATTTACAATTTCAATTACAAAATAATTGAAAATAATTTTCAAAAATAATTTATTTTATTAAAATTATATTATTTATGGTTAAAATATTATTATATAATTATTGATTAAAATATATTAATTTATTTTAAAGTTGTTATTTCCATTTTCCAAATTGTCCGAAAAATCGAGTGTACAAAACATTCAAAATATCAATTTTCCATTTGGGTGGGAGGAACACAATCCTACAAACAACATATCGAACACAACATAAAATAAACACCATTCGAAAATATTCCTCACACTCAGATTTGAAGCTTTAAAGACGCTTTACTAAAAAAATAAGGATATTTTTCATATATTATCTATATTCATATTCTGGACGTACTCGTTATTTAAATTACATTAAATAGTGACAGAAATAATTATAATAATCCTAACAAAATACATTTAAATATAAAATAATAATATTTATTTAAATTCAGTACTGACAAAAGGTGTTTGAGTGTGTGTGTGATATTAATTATTTAATTAATTAATTAATTTACTAACAAACATGATATTTGCTATCAATCGACAAATCACGTCAAAATAGTGACCGAAAGCTGTGGGAATTTTTCCTGTCAGAATGAAAGCTCCTTCCTCCCGGCTCTTAAGTCGTTTGATGCGTGTGACTCTTCTTCTGTGACTGTGTTCAAGTTGCAGATAAAACTGCTATCAAGGAATCTGTGTTCATCAAACTGTCATTAAAACTATCAAGCAAAAAAATCTAAAGGCCGACAGAAACGATAGTTTGTATAAAATTATAATTAATATTAGCAAATCATGTTCACTTTATTGGTCGAAATCCCTCTAAAATTATCTTATGATACTCTTTTGGTCTGAACGGTCACGAATGATGACCGCATATTCACGCGAGCCCATTCATCCCATTCGGCCGTCAGTGAATCTGCATTCATTAAAATGTCATCAAAACTGTTGAGGAAAGTTTTTCTATTGAAAAAAAAAATATAAATATAAACAATTCTTCATCTTATCTACAGAAGATCTATAAAAATATTATTGTTATTTATTTATATTTTTTAGACTTTTTTTAAAAAAATTGCACTTTATTTGAGCCTTATTTTTAAAATAAATTATTTATTTTTTCCTCAGTATTGATATTATACTCAAATAATATTTTTTCAGTGATTTTTTTAAAACTTTTTAAAACTTTGACTTATTGTAATTATACTTTATTTCTTTAATTTATTTTTGATTATAAATAGGGTTTTAGAATTTATGAATCGTATACTTTTAAGCTTTGAGGGTTATTTTATATTTTACAAAATTATGAATCATATTCCCGTTTAATGACGCTCCTGGTCGGCATCCAACAATCATATCCTGCCCTACCAAAAGTCTTCGGTCAGTAGCTTTTTCATACTTTTAACTGGTCGCAGTGAATTCTTTAACATTTAAACTCAAATAGAATGCAGAAGACAGGAGAGAGGCAATGGAAAGACTAGTATTAAGTACAGTTTCCTTTAGCTCTTATGACTACTCTTACCCGGTTTGGCATAGAATCGACCAATTTTTCAGGAGCTGAGGAGGAATATTTGCCAATTCTTCCCACAGCTTAAGTTCCAATTCAGTGGCATTCCGTGGAGCCACCTACCTTTTACGAACACGTCGGTCTACATCGTCCCAAAGGAATTCAATTGGGTTCAAATCGGGGCTTTGTAGCATCCATTCCAGTACATTTATGCCACTTGTTTCGAAGAAATCCTTAATGAGGTACAACGTATGTATTGGTGTCATATCGTGTTGGTAGAGCATATCAGCAATTTATGGGAGGAATGAAAGCAGTTCATGTTCAAAGAATGCTCGGTACTCCATGGAATTCATGTTGTTAGTACACTTGGCCAATGGGCCAGTACCATTGACTGTGAAGTAACTCCAAAACATTATGGGGCCTCTGCCGTATTTGACTGTTGGAAGAACACAATCATGATGGAATCGTTCATTACTGCACCGCCATGCAAATTGTCGTCCATCGAAATGGAAGAGCGTAAACTGGACTCATCGCTCCATATAATTTTCTGCCAATCAGCAAAAGATTTTTCGGTCCGCTAATGCAAAAATAAACATAATTGCAATCGGATATAATAAAATTTGCTTTGTGTATGTCGATGTTGCTAACCACTCAAATATGTTAAAACTTTTTAAACAACCCAAGTATGCTCTAACTAAGAAACTTATGTGGTTAATTCGACCAAACATTCAATACAGAGAGACAAATGGGTGTCTTTTTTTATAGGACAGCCGTATAATTAGAGTACTAAATGTTTTTAATATACAGCAATAATACCAAAAACATGCATCATCAAGCTATTCTGTATGAGTGTAGTATGCTTGAAAGCAAAGAGGATGAATAATTACATTATACTGAATACACTTAAATTTTGCCTTTTGGTGGCATTCTACACAGCGAAGTTGATGGTCTATAGACACTGGAAAGTGGTTCTTGGTGGAAAAGATACGCTTTTGTTTACATAATTTACTGATGTCAATAGAAGGAGAAATATTTGCTAGATCAGAAAATTGTGTTTATATAAAAATATGGTATAAGATTATGGTAACTACCATTTATATGAGTGTCCTTTATAAAAGAAAGTCGTGTGGAAACGGCTAATGGTAGGCTTGACTGTAAAATGTTTTTTTTTATTTAAATGCAGATATTAATAGAGGGAACTAGTGCAAAATAGTTTGAAGAAATGACCCAAAAACTATTCACTTTGATTGATGATGATGTTGCAATTGTGGAACCTCCGAGTGACACTGACATCACCGATTCTCTGCTGTCATTAAAGGGTGAGACCATAAGTGATTTTGCTGATGATAACAGTTCCTTTGATCTTAATAAATAAATCCAATCACACACTGAAACTCTTCAAACGCTTTATAAAGTCCGCCTCTATCTGTTAAAGCATTCCTCCTCTGCAGATGATTTCAAAAATTTAGAAAATTTGTAATTTTCTGTCACCACCACGACATTCAACTGTAAAACTACACTCGATAGTTTTGTAACACATCACTGATTTACTTTTTCCTTTACTCAATTTTGTATCACATCTAATGTTGTCCTCTAAATTTTAACAAATAAAATGTAGTGTTTTGGTTTGATTGAGTGAAGCGATTATTGTAATGGGGACAGCTAGTCAATTTAGCTGCATGTTTAAATGTTATTAGATAGTTACACTTAACTAAGTACTGTATTGTACGTTCCATTTTCAGAAAATCCGCTGTTATAAAATTCGGTTATAATAAATTTTTTTCTGGCAAAAGGCTCTTTATTATATCCAAAAATTACTGTAGTTAGTTTTAAGGTATTTATTTTTGGATTTATTTTATTTTTTAAGATATTAATGAATATTATCAAAATTTGCAAAATGCTTTTAAATCTGACTAAAGATTTTACGATTTGAAACTGTTTAACTTAGTTCCTTTTTAATATTTATTAAAGGAAAGGAATATTTCTCAAAGAAAGCTTTAACAAAATTATTTTTCATATATATAACATCTTTTTCCTGATTTTCCAATAATTAACAGTTGCTTCAAAGTCCTAAAAATCAGGATTTTTGAGATAAGAATTGTACTAAATTTATCTTTTTAGTCTACAATTAATTTGACAATAAGACTTTAAGACACTCAAGGTTTCATAATGTTTAGGTTTACAATTATATTTCATATTATTACATTATAATAAACCCTTTACAGAATTCAACATTTGAATTCTAAAACAAGTGATGCATGAACAATGTCTAAAGTGCAGTCACACGAAGTTCTACAAAATCAAATCAATACAAAACGTTTTGAGAAAGTATTTCATCTATATCTACATCGGCAACCCTTCAAAGCAAACCTCTGTCCATGATGTCTTGTAAATCGACACATATTCTGTCCATAATGCTTTTAAACGGCTCTTCAGATGACAGACTTTTGGACAGGAACTCTCTTGTCACCAAAAATTCTGCACAGTTAATTATCTTCGATTTCGATTTTTCTGTTAAGTGTCTATGAATAATCAAAAGAAGAATTGTTTTCGCTTTGTTGAGATTCTCCAGTAGAAGATTAATCAGAATCGTGTGGTTTCGACATCGGCGACTTTTGATAAACAGTTGACAGATTTTGTAGAAAACGTCTCGGAAATCATTCGATTTTTCTATCTCTTCGTCACTGAACACTTCATTGATGAAGAGTAACGTTATTTTGATGTTCAATTTGATCATATCTTTCATTTGTTTGTTGGCCAGTTGACGAGAATTCGTGTAGTGGAACAGTAGTCGGTGAATGTTGTCGAATATTCGGTTCGTCGGTTCATTCAACAGGAATCTGACGAGATATTTTGACGAGAGTTTACTCGCCAACTTCTTCTGGCATCTCAGTACCATTGTTTGGGTCGCGATCAAGTCCTGGCAACTCGAAGAATTCGAGAGAGATTTCTGTTCAGTCATTAAAGAGTAAAATATTATATATTTCAATTATTTTTATATTTATATTATACTAAGAATTATATTCTCTTTAATACTAACTAGAAAAAAGTAAATGTTTTTTTTATCAAAAATCGTTACTATGGCAATTATTCGCATTTTGTTGATACTGCTTCTAGGAAGTTGTTCCCTGTCCACAGAACTCGGATTTCATTGGTGGAAATCGTCTGTCTTCTTCGAGAGAAACAAAAATGCTTCCATCTGTGAATTTGGAAATGAGGAAATTTGTAGATTCTTTGTAAAGATTTTCTTCTTAAATTAATGTTTTTAATAATAAAAAAAACAAATAAATAATTAATTCCGTTTTCATTCTAATGGAAATAAAAGACACAAACGAAAATTTAATGAGA
>MQRK01122800.1:0-12001 GCA_001938485.1 Girardia tigrina
TGCTTTGCTATTTGTAATATTACCATGTCGTGTTGTTAGACATAGATGATGCAGTAGGCTAGCAGGCATAATATTTTTGGGCAGTGGAGAATACTACTGAGACTTAAGATTTCACTTTCGACTTGCTGCTTGTACAAGTTTTGTCTGTCTATAAAGTCCAACGGGGGTTAATACACTCCACTTACCACTCTGCACTACAGCCATTTATTAATATTAAATATTTCCATGGCATAATGACACTTTTAGTTGTAAGCTGTAGCTTGTAGTATCAGTGCTTGTACATAAGTGATTGTACATCAGTTATTTATGCATCAGAAATTTATAAGTCTAATTTTAATAATAATTATTCTCAATGTGGACTTTTATGACAAACAAAATATTGCATTATTATTGAATTATTGAAATAATAGTTAATATAAAAATTAAACTAAAATATAAGGCAGAGCCATGTCTGAGTCAGCTGGTGACCATAATAAAAGAAAAGCTGAAACCAAATTAAGTGGAGCATCTAGGAAGTCAATTTCAAGGCAAATGCAAGCAAATGTATTAAATTGACATCTTTTATAACTAAACAGTCTAAACTGCCAATAAATCAATCAGTTGAAGATTTTGCTAAAAATGATAGAGCATCTTCTATGTTTGATGGCCAACATCCATCTATTCAACCCTGCATGGAGCCTACTAAGAGAGAAACATTATCTGAGGTTCTTGTTGAAGATCAGTAAGTAGGTTCTGTGTTTGTGGGTCAACACACAACAACAGGTTCTTGTACAAAGACTGAAGCATCACATGCTCAGGACTTAAAACATAGTGAAGGCAGTTTAGAATTTAATTCAGTAGAAAAAAACATGCTACTGATATTATCCAAGAACCATTACTTCCTCAATCAGGCTTTCCTACAGATCCAGGAATCTATATTAACACCATTTTAAATACAAAGCTAATAAGAAAATTGTGTGAAATCGGACCATGTCAACCAGGCATCAATAAACCATTTAAGTTTCCAACAGATGAATTGGGCGCAAATTTTAAGTGTCTTGGTACACAAAGTATTTTTTAAAGGCAGTTTGAAAGAAGAAAGAAATTCACTTGTCTATTCGCCAACAAATCAAAAAATGTATTGCCAAGCTTGTTGGTTGTTTGCTGATTCTAAAACAGAAAATTATAGTAAGGAGTGGTCTGACCCACATTTTGAATAGTATAAGTGGAAGAAAGGCATGGAAATATCTGGTTTGATCAGTCAAGAACGTCGTCAATTTGAAAAAAATAGAGAAGTTTTGAAACGAATGATAGATGCAACACTGTTTTTAGTAAAACAAGGTTTGCCATTCAGAGGACACAGAGAACATAGTGATAACAATACCAATAACACTGGGAATTTTCGTGAATTATTATTATTATTCGCCAAATATGAATCTATTTTGGACAATCATGTAAGGTTTGAAAAGAAAAATGAACTGTATTTAAGCAACAGCGAACAAAATTACTTAATTCAATCTCTTGCTTTTGAAATATCCAAAACTTGATAATGAAGTTAGATCCACACATTTTTTTCTCTGATCGTTGATTCTACAATTGATATTTCTAGAGTTGATCAGATGTCAGTTTCATTAAGATTTTGTTAAAATCTGGACAAGTTGTTGAAATGTTTATAGGCGTCTATACACTAATCATCTGCATCATTTGCAGATCCAAAATTAACAGAGGTACAAAACCGAAACATTGATATCACACTTTTTCGAGGACAGGCATATGATAGTGCTTTTGTGACGTCAGGATTAAAAAAATGATCTTCGAACTAAAATAAAGGAAAACGCCTTTATTCACCTAACGCCTTATTTGTTCACTGTTGTACTCATGCATTAAATTTGGTGACTATTGAGGCAATGTCTGTAAACAGTGTTGTACAGTTGTTTTTTGGTACAACAGTAAAGTTATATACTTTCCTTACATCAAGTTTATCTTGACTGCATATTCTTGAAGAATATCAGAAGTCTCAATATAAATCGACAGTAGATACATTAAAACGACTTTCTGATACAAGATGGGCAAGCCGAAAACATACAGTTGATGAAGTTGTTGAATCATTTTCTGCTATTTTGTCTACTCTAGAAGATATTAATTTTTGGGAATAAAAAGAACATAAAGGAAGTGTCAGAGCAGAAGCTATGGGATTATCTGTTTTAATAACAAAATATTTTTTTGTTTTTCTTATACTATTTCTCCAAAAGTTGTTAGATCATATATTTGTTTTATCAAACTATTTGCAACGAAAGGACATTGGCATTGCATTTACAAAACAATTGATTGATGCAGCCAGAAAAAAGTTTGCTGATATGAGAAGTGATAAAGCTTTTCAAAGTCTAAATGTTGCTGTCGAATTACTTATTAGCACACACTGTGCTGAACAAGATGTTGAAACCGAATTTAAAGAAAAGCGATTGGCAAAAAAGAAATTTATGTCTGGTGAACTTAGCAGGGATGAAAAAGTTGATGATCCAGCTACACGCTTTAAATGTGAAACATACGTTGCTGTTTTAGATACCCTTATAAGACAACTAGATGAACGCTTCAATGATTTTCATAACACAGTTTCTTTATTCTCCTGTCTTAATCCATCACAAATATTAGAAGAAAATAAAGGGTGTTTTCTTAATTTATGCAAAATTTACAAAAACGATATTAACACTGAAGAAGCAATTCTAGAATATGACACCTTCAAAGATGTGTATGCATCAATACGTCCATCACTATCTTGTGAATTACAACTGAAAGAGGTGCTACCTTTCTTAGTTGAAAAACAGATGGCTCCTGGACTCCCCAATTTGGCAATTCTCTATAAAATATACTTGACCATTCCTGTTACATCTGCAACTGCTGAAAGAAGTTTCAGTAGACTGAAAATAATCAAGAGTTACTTGCGGTCAACAATGACAAATGAACGAATGTCTGGATTGGCACTAATTTCAATAGAACGTGAACTGGCAAAAAGATTGACTTTGAATCAACAATAAATCGTTTGCTTCAATGAAATCACGAAGAAAGCCATTTAAATAGTAAATAAACTAGCGAGTCAGTTTTTACTTTCAAAAATATATTATTGGAATAGTTATACATTTATATTACACTGTTTATATGAGTACAACAGTGAACAAATAAGGCGTTAGGTGAATAAAGGCGTTTTCCTTTATTTTACTTTGAAGATCATTTTTTTAATCCTGACGTCACAAAAGCACTATCATATGCCTGTCCTCGAAAAAGTGTGATATCAATGTTTCGGTTTTGTACCTCTGTTAATTTTATGTAATCGATAAATTAGATTCAAATTTAATTACTAAATCTACTACTAACAATACTCGTCTTTCACGTCAGATTTTACGGCCAGAGTAAACCCAAATATTATTAAAAGTCGGTCATAAGGACGGGTCAACAAAACTTCATTATTTTTAATAGTTATTTATTTTTTTGTACTGCCTACCGCTGGAACAAGATAGCGGGGAGCGTACAAATCGTGTATATTATAGTATTTACTCATTATTAAAATTAGTAGGGCTAGTACTACCTTTATCATTTTTAGCGCCGCCTGAAAGTTTTCACGCCCCCCTACGCACCAAAATCTAAATCCGCCACGCCCACAACAGAAAGAAAATATGTTACTTTCGATAGTGAACTATTGTCTATAGTCCTTGTAGTTAAACACTTCAGCATTAACTCGAGAACGAAAAATTCAAGGTGCAAACAGATCATAAACCCATTTTATATCTCCAAACAATGAAGAACCCATCAAATCGACAAAGGCGATTGATCCAATTGCTGTCTCAGTTCAATATGGAAATAAACTACATCAAAGCCTCAGAGAAGGTAGTAGCCGATTTCCTATCCCGACATCAGGAAGAAGAGCACACAGATGAATTATCCCACATCATCCTCAAAGAGCTAATGAAAGATCAAAAGAAAGACCCACCCATCCAGAACATCCCTCACTCTTCCCTGATTATCGACCGAAACAAAGACGGCTTCCTGGTAGGTAAGTCAACAAAAATTCCAAGAATCCTCCCACCAGAACGCCACAGATATGCCTAATTTTCTAGACTCTACAACCTATGCCATGGAGGAGCAAACGCCACAATCAAACTCTTGACCACACGTTATGTGTGGTCTTACATGAAAAGTGAAATTCGAAAATGGGTCCGAAATTGCTCTTAATGCATTTTTATTAATAATATTTTTGTGTTTTTAATAACAATGAAGCATTTTGATTTCTGCAAGTAAAAATGAAGGAGCTGCTCTGGTTAATACAATTTATTAAATCATATTAACCTTTTGCCTTCATCGATCCATTATACTGGGCGGGTTTTATTGACTTACTTACAAGGATTTACCTTTCAAGCTTTTTGCACTAGATTTTTTGTTATGTGGTTTATGTTTCGCTATCAATACTTCTCAAATCAGTGAATTTGAAAGAGTTACAAATATACTACAGGGTGCTCAGTAGAAAACCAAAGAATTTTATAAAACCAAAGTGTATTTATTTAAACACGTGATAAAGGCAAACAAATTTATATTTACACAAAAAAGCCAAATGATTTTATTTTTTTTATTAAGCAGGTGGTAAAGGTGAGATTGAATGCCTCTGGTTGATATTTCTGTTTTATAATTATATAACATATGACATATTTCATTATTTATTTTCTCTTTAGAAAATGGCTCAACAATTGACTGATTTTCAAATTAATGTTATTTCTCTTTTTTAGAAGGAACACCCTACTTGGGACTTACAAAATTGCAACCAAAAATCTTCCTCAATTTTTCGCTGATATAACTGAAAATCAGTTTTATAATGTGTGTAATAAACTAAAGAATATTGGTGTCGTCGCTGCCCAAATGCACAAGAAAAGAAACAGGTAGAAAACGTTAACTTCACTCACCAGTTAAACAAGCCGTGCTTAGAATGGCAGTCACTCCAGAAAACAGTCATCGCCGTCGGCACAGCAGTCAACGACCAATCGCATCTACATGGTATATTTCAAAGGGATCAGTGTTCAATATTTTAAAGGAAAGTCACTTAAAATATTATCACAGAATCAAATTTCATAAACTGACGCCTAATCATAAACAAAATTGAGGTTCAAAATCAACAGACCTCATTAATCGATATGGAGTTGATGAAATGAGGAAAACCGTTTGGTTCTCAGATGAGGCTACCTTCGACATAAAGCCTGCTTTGAACAGACATAATGAATGCCTCTATCGAGCAGTAGAATTGAAAACTGAGATAAATGAGCATGAGCTTGTCGTGAAAGTTGATAAACAACAACCCTCAATAATGGCCCATGGCAGTGTATTTTGGCATAGGAAAACTGAGTTACTTTCCTTGAAGGAGTTGCTGTAGATCAAGAAAATATAGTTTCTTCAAAAAGAAAGAAAACCATCAAATAGACAGTATATTGTAATGAAATGTGTCATTTGATGTTTAGGGATATCAGTGTTGTAATTGGCGCTGAAGAATGGATTCGGCAACAAGACGGGACAAAACCTCATATGGCTATGGCTACAGTTAACTGTCTAGAGAAGAACACACTTCAGTTCATCAGGCCCTTTGAGTGGCCATCAAAAATTCCCAACCTGAATGTTATGGACAATAGCACCTGCATAATTCTTTTTCAACACTTGCTAGCAGTACGCAACGATATTACCAAAGTTGATAAACTTAAAAGTGTTTTAATTCTCATGTGATAGAACATCGGAATAGAAGTAATTATTAAGGTCACAGCTTCCTCGATTCCACGTCTTCGAAAGTGTTTGTGTAAATATAATTGTTTGCCTTTATCACGAGTTTAATTAAATACACTTTGGCTTCATAAAATCCTTTGGTTTTCTACTGGACAATCTGGATTAACTCTAGGATGGCTTAGTGAAAAATGTTGTTAGATAGAGTAAGTTAGAGTAATTAAAAATAACATGATTCTTACAATTAAGGATATAATAAAGCTAAAAATACGTTTAAAATTATCATGTTAACTTTATTTAAAATAAAAATAAAAAACTTGTCTATAAAAAATTAAAAAAATTTACAGTTAATTGTCCCATATTTCCACTGACAATAGTAAAAGGAAGTCCAATCCCAATCAAAAGATTAAACAATGGGCCCCCAATACAAGCAGCATAAGCGATTCTGGGAAAGTTTTTCTTAGCCAGCATTACATTGTTAACAATATCTAAATGAAACTAGTCAATAAATAAAAATACGTTTCAGAAACAATGCTTTATGAGAATAAAAAACACTAAAAATGGATTAAAAAATACACAATTTACAATAATTTAATAGATTCTGAGTTTCTCTTGTGGGTCAAAAACTTGAACTATTTGTTGTGAAAATATGACCGGAAGGTTAAGATGAGCATTTTTATATATGTTCGTGTGGTGCTACTGTAGGATCACGATGGAATTCTGAACTAATGATTCTGTCTTAAATGTTTTTACAAAATAATTCGATAAATTGGTCTTCAGACCAACATTTCCGTTCCTTAAACTACTAAAAAATGTTTTTTCACCCAAGAAAATAATGGAAGAACAGAATACCTCCAGTTCAGAAAATTAATAATTTTTTTCTAAACATTCCTCATGACAGATATATAAGCAAGTAAGTTATAATTAACAAGGATTTGACTGCAGCGACATAAAAGTTTAGTTGTTTAAATCATCAAACAAAAAGTAATAAATTCTAGAATAGGAAATTGTAGTGAATAAGTGAGTTTTTATTTGCCTTTAGATTGTTATTTGATCTTGTCACGCAAACTATCGCGGCATTAAAAAATGGGACTCGAGCACTATCGAGAATGCACAGACTAGTTTCATGAGGATAATCGACTGATACAATTCCTCTCAAATCATTTCAAAGAAACTTGCTAAAAATACTGGATCGAACAGTATTGACACCGCACCACCCAAGTGCAATCGAAAAATCGAGAGGTTTCATAGATCACTAAAGATAATTATAATAATAGATTGTTTAAATCGATAGTTTGTGTTAAAAATATACTTTTCGAATAATTAGTCTCGTATTTCATCTATTTAACATTATTCAATATTTAAATAATGTAAGAAAATTACACAAGCTAATATGATTTATTAAATTACCACTTGTGTAACTAGCATATCAGAGAGACAAATCGTCATCTCAAAACTCGGATTATAAACCGTAATTAATCGAATTTCTTACGAAATTTGGCACAAAAAATTCCCAATTTCAAAATAAATCTGAAATTCCAAATCAATCCAAAAAATCAATAAAATAATTTAATCAGTTAAGTCAGAAATGTTGTATCTCAAGAGAGGGTTTTTTTGGTTTCTGGAGATTTTTGAACATTAATAGCATTATTGAAAAACCTTTTGATAAAAAACTTTGTACATATTGGCAATAGTCCATGTCAAATTCGGTTTGAGTATTTGTTTCTTGATTTCCTTTTAAAGCATTTTTTGAACACTTGGAATCTGTACATTTTTGAACTTTAGTTATCGAACCTTTTTCCATACCAAAGACAGATGTTTTTCCTAAAGTCTGAATAGACTTTTTATTTTGAGGTTTTTTGGCTCCAACGATAGAGTTTAAAATAACAGTATTGACTTTCTTTTCGTCGACATTGCTCATATATTTTGACTGAACGAACACTTTCTGTTTGACCTTTTTTGAATATCGAGCTACCATGGAATTCTCTTTATTTTCATCAAATACTTCTAGAACTGTACAACTCGGAGACGAATTGATCAATCGATTCGATTTGTGAGATATGACTTTGGTTGAAGAACTGTCCAGTGATTCACGTCATCTGGGGAAATACGTAACAATACTATTACACGACTTCTGAAGCTTTCCAATTGGTGAATTCACACGCATAATAAACATACACATTAACAAATTCACATGCATACTTAACATACACATCACACACTACAACTCTCATCATAATCTCAGTCATTATCTCATAGGTTAATTATGTCATAGATCTCTTCAACATCTTACTCTTCGCACACATCAACATTTCCTAACGCACAACCACAATAAATGATCTCGACAAATACAGAATATTGAAATGCAAATGGTTCCCGACAAAAAAGATTAAATTGTCATATTCTATTCATTTAAAATGTGGAAAAGAAGTTAAGTGTTATTTATCTGAAAAACATTTTCAAAAAATTAAGTGGCTAATGTTTTCTCAGCGCTTACAGGGTGTATTTTGTAAATTTTGTTTTACTGTTTAAACAAGGGATGGTATAAATAAACAAACTCGATTAGAAAAGTTACTAAGTAAACCGTTAGCAAAATTTTCCAAATTATTGGGGAAAGATGGCGACTTAACCACCCTTGAATCAAACAGTTACCATAAAAACAATGTTTCGCTTTGAAAAAAAAATTATTGAAACTTATGAAGTGCTCACCAAAGATGTTAGGTATATTTTTGATCAAGTTAGATTGCCACAAATGAAAGAAAACCTGGAACGTCTTAAACCCATCATCGAATCGATTATGTTCCTTTAAAGGCAAAAAATACCCTCTAGGCTTGTCCCATTGATCCACCCTTGTTTCAAGATATGGAAAATTGTAATCATTAATAACTATTTTAAAATAATGGAAAAAGTTTTGTTTAAATATTATCTTAATGTAGAGGATGCCTATGCAGAAAAACCAGTATATTTCAATAAAAGTTAGAAATTTAATAGCTTTTTGTTTTGTTTTTTTAATAATATTTACACCTTTGATTCTCAAACAAGTGCTCGCGATCACAAGTGTGATCGGGGATATTATGAAAATTGTCACGCGATAATGAAAAATTAAATTCTAACATATGTAAATTCCAATGTCTATAAAAATTGAAATTTTTCAAAAAAATAAAATTAATATCATGTAATAAAGAGTATAATAATAAAAATATGATTTATTTTAAAACACTAATTCTTATTTTTTACATACTAGCAGAAACAATACAATTTAAATTCATTGTAATTTAAGATATGTATGACTGAATTAAAGAGCAAAGTCAATATTGTGTTTTAAAACTTAGATTTTTTAAACGAACTCAGTGTTTAACACCTTCAAAGAAAACTAAGAGAGACATTTGTGTTATTAATATGTGAAAGGACCCTTATTGGGGCAATAATTAGCGATTTTGCATAGCTCGTATTTAGATAGAAACTCGGATACTACTCGAACATACGAAATGGAATATTACAACATTCATGGAATCAAAAAAGCGTCAATATTTATAAATACTCATCTAAAGGTAATTAACCCCTTTACTGTGGAAAAAAAATTTTTTTTGGAAACTGTGTAATTGTTTTCTTTCATTATTTGATTTGTTGTATTGTTATGATTTCCAATGCTTTTTTGTATCAGGACGAGTTAACTCGGGACGAACGGTACACAGACGACTTTTATAAATCTGAAGACTAGTTAACTCGTGATGTACGGTTAAGCCCAAAATTTCATATGACGAGTTAACTCGTGACACACGGTAAAGGGGTCAAGTAATATACATTTAAGCAAAAGAATCAATCTAAAATATAAAATTAAAATCAAAATTAATAAAAGTATAAATGTGAAACCCTTTTTAAAAAGACTGACCTTTCATCAGGTCAAACAAAAATTAATATCTCAAATATATTAAAATAAACCTCCTATAGAATTGCATATCGCCATTACACTCAAACCTAACATCACTTGAGGTACATGTAATACATCGCCAAGTGTTTCCAGAATATTAACAACTTCGTTGACTATTTCATACATCAAAATTACTGAAACGATGAAACCAAAAATAGCAAATGTATCAAAATAAAATGGAGGTTTATTGGCTTTTGAAGTAATAGCCACTAAAACACTTAACATTATTCCAATACCTAAGGGAACAAATACTATAAGAAAGACATACATCTTGATTAAATGCGATTCTGAAAAGAATAATGTCCATAATATTATGAAATAATTTAAATTAAATTTTTATACATTACATCAAAGCATTGTTACTGAGATCGCGTGATTCATAAATCAATTTTCGAATGTCACACAACCTATTTGTTAAGAGTTTTCAATTAATTTTACATAATCGATCATACAATCATCCATTTCACATATATAAGCACTGAAGAAGCTCACAATCAATTAACTGAAGACGACGATAAAACCGTCAAAATATATTATTATTACACAATTTTGTTAAAATGTTTTTATTACTGACTTAAGTTTTATGACCATCTTCCAGACTCCGTTTATATAAAAGGTTAAATGAACTCTGATGGTTGTTTAACTTATAAATTCAAATCGAATATCATTTCACTTTAACTTTCAATTTGTAAAAAAATTCTTCCTGCTATAAATTTATAATGAGAACAATGAATCAATTTCTGAAATTTTAAATAATTAAATTTTCTATTATTTAAAAAATTCAGCATTATCTAGTCATTCAAACAATACTTTCTTATAAAATGTAGAATGTTGCAAACAGAAAGTAAAAATCACCAAAATGTTTATTGGCACAAAAGATAAAAAACACGTTATTCGAAACAATTACGCATATTTGATCTACATCCGGACCAGAATCGTAAGATTCTTCCTTTATCATAATATCTGACTGGCTGAGTTGTTAATCTTTTATCTTGTCGGGCTACTTGACCACTTTCCTAAACTATCGATGGTTATGGTTCAATCCCTTTTAGAACAATAATTAAAATTATTGAATGGTCAACATCTTAATATTAAATTCACAACAGAATTGGAAATTAATAACAAATTTCTTTTTCTTGACATTTATTTTTCTTGTCCCTAGAATGAATGGGGAATATGATATTTGCCTATGATATTTTGATATAGTGAATCATTCACTACCCTATGCACAAATGCTGAGTATTAATTGTAGTACACAGTTATCCGTCACAGTCAGAGGAAGCTCACATTGGAGAGACAAATCGTCATGTCAAAACCCGGATTAGTGAGCATTCACAATCAAGTTGATCGAGTGAGGTTCTTGATCATTGGCTACACTGTAAAAATAGAATCTCTTCTGTTTCAAAGGAGACAAAGTAAAGCCGTTTATATCAAGGAAACTTTATTTTAAAATTTTAAAACACACACACACACATATATATATATATATATTATTGGAATGAAAGACTTGTCAGATAGAAAATAATATTTATTTAACCAATAAAGAAATTTGAACAAAACATCATTTGTCTGTAAATCTGAAATGCTGAAAAAGTCATCTGTAAAGTTCACATACTTTTGCTAGCGGTCTGGAAGTTGTTTTATGTTATTTTCATATAATTACGCAGGTTTTGATGTGAACATCTTTTGCAAATCACAGTTAACCTCTTCACTGAAGGGATAAGCTTCCCTATGAAATGATTTTTCATAGGATAGTCTGAAGAGGCAAAGTCTGGGGAGTATGACGGAAGCGGTATTAGCATAAGCAAACTTATTTTGAGGTATATAGGCCGTACGCGGTCGAGCATTATCGTAAAAGAAATGGAACTTTTTAAAATTGTTTCCACAAAACCACTGCATGGGTAATTATAAGACAGCAATAAAAAATTAAAAAAGGATTTAATGATGCCAAATAATATATTGTCTTTATTGGTTAAATAAATATTATTTTCTATCAGACAAGACTTTCGTTCCAATCCTTATAAATATTAGGGAAGATCAATGTCGGGGCACAAACCTGAGTAAAGTTGGGATAAATAAATATTAGTAAGAGATATAAGAAAAACAAAATTTACTTCCACCTGTCCAGCTGGTATGTTGTGGATTTAGTTGAAAGAAAATGCATATTTAAAACGTAAAGTACAGGTAGTCGTCGACTTACGACCACGATTGGTTCCGACATACCGGTCGTAACACGATTTGGTCGTAAGTTGAGTAGGCTATATGTACAGTACTGTGCAACTGGTACAACTGGTTTAATATTTGCAAAACATACAAAATTACAAAATACAGGTTTAAAAA
>MQRK01122801.1:0-12001 GCA_001938485.1 Girardia tigrina
TGCTTTGCTATTTGTAATATTACCATGTCGTGTTGTTAGACATAGATGATGCAGTAGGCTAGCAGGCATAATATTTTTGGGCAGTGGAGAATACTACTGAGACTTAAGATTTCACTTTCGACTTGCTGCTTGTACAAGTTTTGTCTGTCTATAAAGTCCAACGGGGGTTAATACACTCCACTTACCACTCTGCACTACAGCCATTTATTAATATTAAATATTTCCATGGCATAATGACACTTTTAGTTGTAAGCTGTAGCTTGTAGTATCAGTGCTTGTACATAAGTGATTGTACATCAGTTATTTATGCATCAGAAATTTATAAGTCTAATTTTAATAATAATTATTCTCAATGTGGACTTTTATGACAAACAAAATATTGCATTATTATTGAATTATTGAAATAATAGTTAATATAAAAATTAAACTAAAATATAAGGCAGAGCCATGTCTGAGTCAGCTGGTGACCATAATAAAAGAAAAGCTGAAACCAAATTAAGTGGAGCATCTAGGAAGTCAATTTCAAGGCAAATGCAAGCAAATGTATTAAATTGACATCTTTTATAACTAAACAGTCTAAACTGCCAATAAATCAATCAGTTGAAGATTTTGCTAAAAATGATAGAGCATCTTCTATGTTTGATGGCCAACATCCATCTATTCAACCCTGCATGGAGCCTACTAAGAGAGAAACATTATCTGAGGTTCTTGTTGAAGATCAGTAAGTAGGTTCTGTGTTTGTGGGTCAACACACAACAACAGGTTCTTGTACAAAGACTGAAGCATCACATGCTCAGGACTTAAAACATAGTGAAGGCAGTTTAGAATTTAATTCAGTAGAAAAAAACATGCTACTGATATTATCCAAGAACCATTACTTCCTCAATCAGGCTTTCCTACAGATCCAGGAATCTATATTAACACCATTTTAAATACAAAGCTAATAAGAAAATTGTGTGAAATCGGACCATGTCAACCAGGCATCAATAAACCATTTAAGTTTCCAACAGATGAATTGGGCGCAAATTTTAAGTGTCTTGGTACACAAAGTATTTTTTAAAGGCAGTTTGAAAGAAGAAAGAAATTCACTTGTCTATTCGCCAACAAATCAAAAAATGTATTGCCAAGCTTGTTGGTTGTTTGCTGATTCTAAAACAGAAAATTATAGTAAGGAGTGGTCTGACCCACATTTTGAATAGTATAAGTGGAAGAAAGGCATGGAAATATCTGGTTTGATCAGTCAAGAACGTCGTCAATTTGAAAAAAATAGAGAAGTTTTGAAACGAATGATAGATGCAACACTGTTTTTAGTAAAACAAGGTTTGCCATTCAGAGGACACAGAGAACATAGTGATAACAATACCAATAACACTGGGAATTTTCGTGAATTATTATTATTATTCGCCAAATATGAATCTATTTTGGACAATCATGTAAGGTTTGAAAAGAAAAATGAACTGTATTTAAGCAACAGCGAACAAAATTACTTAATTCAATCTCTTGCTTTTGAAATATCCAAAACTTGATAATGAAGTTAGATCCACACATTTTTTTCTCTGATCGTTGATTCTACAATTGATATTTCTAGAGTTGATCAGATGTCAGTTTCATTAAGATTTTGTTAAAATCTGGACAAGTTGTTGAAATGTTTATAGGCGTCTATACACTAATCATCTGCATCATTTGCAGATCCAAAATTAACAGAGGTACAAAACCGAAACATTGATATCACACTTTTTCGAGGACAGGCATATGATAGTGCTTTTGTGACGTCAGGATTAAAAAAATGATCTTCGAACTAAAATAAAGGAAAACGCCTTTATTCACCTAACGCCTTATTTGTTCACTGTTGTACTCATGCATTAAATTTGGTGACTATTGAGGCAATGTCTGTAAACAGTGTTGTACAGTTGTTTTTTGGTACAACAGTAAAGTTATATACTTTCCTTACATCAAGTTTATCTTGACTGCATATTCTTGAAGAATATCAGAAGTCTCAATATAAATCGACAGTAGATACATTAAAACGACTTTCTGATACAAGATGGGCAAGCCGAAAACATACAGTTGATGAAGTTGTTGAATCATTTTCTGCTATTTTGTCTACTCTAGAAGATATTAATTTTTGGGAATAAAAAGAACATAAAGGAAGTGTCAGAGCAGAAGCTATGGGATTATCTGTTTTAATAACAAAATATTTTTTTGTTTTTCTTATACTATTTCTCCAAAAGTTGTTAGATCATATATTTGTTTTATCAAACTATTTGCAACGAAAGGACATTGGCATTGCATTTACAAAACAATTGATTGATGCAGCCAGAAAAAAGTTTGCTGATATGAGAAGTGATAAAGCTTTTCAAAGTCTAAATGTTGCTGTCGAATTACTTATTAGCACACACTGTGCTGAACAAGATGTTGAAACCGAATTTAAAGAAAAGCGATTGGCAAAAAAGAAATTTATGTCTGGTGAACTTAGCAGGGATGAAAAAGTTGATGATCCAGCTACACGCTTTAAATGTGAAACATACGTTGCTGTTTTAGATACCCTTATAAGACAACTAGATGAACGCTTCAATGATTTTCATAACACAGTTTCTTTATTCTCCTGTCTTAATCCATCACAAATATTAGAAGAAAATAAAGGGTGTTTTCTTAATTTATGCAAAATTTACAAAAACGATATTAACACTGAAGAAGCAATTCTAGAATATGACACCTTCAAAGATGTGTATGCATCAATACGTCCATCACTATCTTGTGAATTACAACTGAAAGAGGTGCTACCTTTCTTAGTTGAAAAACAGATGGCTCCTGGACTCCCCAATTTGGCAATTCTCTATAAAATATACTTGACCATTCCTGTTACATCTGCAACTGCTGAAAGAAGTTTCAGTAGACTGAAAATAATCAAGAGTTACTTGCGGTCAACAATGACAAATGAACGAATGTCTGGATTGGCACTAATTTCAATAGAACGTGAACTGGCAAAAAGATTGACTTTGAATCAACAATAAATCGTTTGCTTCAATGAAATCACGAAGAAAGCCATTTAAATAGTAAATAAACTAGCGAGTCAGTTTTTACTTTCAAAAATATATTATTGGAATAGTTATACATTTATATTACACTGTTTATATGAGTACAACAGTGAACAAATAAGGCGTTAGGTGAATAAAGGCGTTTTCCTTTATTTTACTTTGAAGATCATTTTTTTAATCCTGACGTCACAAAAGCACTATCATATGCCTGTCCTCGAAAAAGTGTGATATCAATGTTTCGGTTTTGTACCTCTGTTAATTTTATGTAATCGATAAATTAGATTCAAATTTAATTACTAAATCTACTACTAACAATACTCGTCTTTCACGTCAGATTTTACGGCCAGAGTAAACCCAAATATTATTAAAAGTCGGTCATAAGGACGGGTCAACAAAACTTCATTATTTTTAATAGTTATTTATTTTTTTGTACTGCCTACCGCTGGAACAAGATAGCGGGGAGCGTACAAATCGTGTATATTATAGTATTTACTCATTATTAAAATTAGTAGGGCTAGTACTACCTTTATCATTTTTAGCGCCGCCTGAAAGTTTTCACGCCCCCCTACGCACCAAAATCTAAATCCGCCACGCCCACAACAGAAAGAAAATATGTTACTTTCGATAGTGAACTATTGTCTATAGTCCTTGTAGTTAAACACTTCAGCATTAACTCGAGAACGAAAAATTCAAGGTGCAAACAGATCATAAACCCATTTTATATCTCCAAACAATGAAGAACCCATCAAATCGACAAAGGCGATTGATCCAATTGCTGTCTCAGTTCAATATGGAAATAAACTACATCAAAGCCTCAGAGAAGGTAGTAGCCGATTTCCTATCCCGACATCAGGAAGAAGAGCACACAGATGAATTATCCCACATCATCCTCAAAGAGCTAATGAAAGATCAAAAGAAAGACCCACCCATCCAGAACATCCCTCACTCTTCCCTGATTATCGACCGAAACAAAGACGGCTTCCTGGTAGGTAAGTCAACAAAAATTCCAAGAATCCTCCCACCAGAACGCCACAGATATGCCTAATTTTCTAGACTCTACAACCTATGCCATGGAGGAGCAAACGCCACAATCAAACTCTTGACCACACGTTATGTGTGGTCTTACATGAAAAGTGAAATTCGAAAATGGGTCCGAAATTGCTCTTAATGCATTTTTATTAATAATATTTTTGTGTTTTTAATAACAATGAAGCATTTTGATTTCTGCAAGTAAAAATGAAGGAGCTGCTCTGGTTAATACAATTTATTAAATCATATTAACCTTTTGCCTTCATCGATCCATTATACTGGGCGGGTTTTATTGACTTACTTACAAGGATTTACCTTTCAAGCTTTTTGCACTAGATTTTTTGTTATGTGGTTTATGTTTCGCTATCAATACTTCTCAAATCAGTGAATTTGAAAGAGTTACAAATATACTACAGGGTGCTCAGTAGAAAACCAAAGAATTTTATAAAACCAAAGTGTATTTATTTAAACACGTGATAAAGGCAAACAAATTTATATTTACACAAAAAAGCCAAATGATTTTATTTTTTTTATTAAGCAGGTGGTAAAGGTGAGATTGAATGCCTCTGGTTGATATTTCTGTTTTATAATTATATAACATATGACATATTTCATTATTTATTTTCTCTTTAGAAAATGGCTCAACAATTGACTGATTTTCAAATTAATGTTATTTCTCTTTTTTAGAAGGAACACCCTACTTGGGACTTACAAAATTGCAACCAAAAATCTTCCTCAATTTTTCGCTGATATAACTGAAAATCAGTTTTATAATGTGTGTAATAAACTAAAGAATATTGGTGTCGTCGCTGCCCAAATGCACAAGAAAAGAAACAGGTAGAAAACGTTAACTTCACTCACCAGTTAAACAAGCCGTGCTTAGAATGGCAGTCACTCCAGAAAACAGTCATCGCCGTCGGCACAGCAGTCAACGACCAATCGCATCTACATGGTATATTTCAAAGGGATCAGTGTTCAATATTTTAAAGGAAAGTCACTTAAAATATTATCACAGAATCAAATTTCATAAACTGACGCCTAATCATAAACAAAATTGAGGTTCAAAATCAACAGACCTCATTAATCGATATGGAGTTGATGAAATGAGGAAAACCGTTTGGTTCTCAGATGAGGCTACCTTCGACATAAAGCCTGCTTTGAACAGACATAATGAATGCCTCTATCGAGCAGTAGAATTGAAAACTGAGATAAATGAGCATGAGCTTGTCGTGAAAGTTGATAAACAACAACCCTCAATAATGGCCCATGGCAGTGTATTTTGGCATAGGAAAACTGAGTTACTTTCCTTGAAGGAGTTGCTGTAGATCAAGAAAATATAGTTTCTTCAAAAAGAAAGAAAACCATCAAATAGACAGTATATTGTAATGAAATGTGTCATTTGATGTTTAGGGATATCAGTGTTGTAATTGGCGCTGAAGAATGGATTCGGCAACAAGACGGGACAAAACCTCATATGGCTATGGCTACAGTTAACTGTCTAGAGAAGAACACACTTCAGTTCATCAGGCCCTTTGAGTGGCCATCAAAAATTCCCAACCTGAATGTTATGGACAATAGCACCTGCATAATTCTTTTTCAACACTTGCTAGCAGTACGCAACGATATTACCAAAGTTGATAAACTTAAAAGTGTTTTAATTCTCATGTGATAGAACATCGGAATAGAAGTAATTATTAAGGTCACAGCTTCCTCGATTCCACGTCTTCGAAAGTGTTTGTGTAAATATAATTGTTTGCCTTTATCACGAGTTTAATTAAATACACTTTGGCTTCATAAAATCCTTTGGTTTTCTACTGGACAATCTGGATTAACTCTAGGATGGCTTAGTGAAAAATGTTGTTAGATAGAGTAAGTTAGAGTAATTAAAAATAACATGATTCTTACAATTAAGGATATAATAAAGCTAAAAATACGTTTAAAATTATCATGTTAACTTTATTTAAAATAAAAATAAAAAACTTGTCTATAAAAAATTAAAAAAATTTACAGTTAATTGTCCCATATTTCCACTGACAATAGTAAAAGGAAGTCCAATCCCAATCAAAAGATTAAACAATGGGCCCCCAATACAAGCAGCATAAGCGATTCTGGGAAAGTTTTTCTTAGCCAGCATTACATTGTTAACAATATCTAAATGAAACTAGTCAATAAATAAAAATACGTTTCAGAAACAATGCTTTATGAGAATAAAAAACACTAAAAATGGATTAAAAAATACACAATTTACAATAATTTAATAGATTCTGAGTTTCTCTTGTGGGTCAAAAACTTGAACTATTTGTTGTGAAAATATGACCGGAAGGTTAAGATGAGCATTTTTATATATGTTCGTGTGGTGCTACTGTAGGATCACGATGGAATTCTGAACTAATGATTCTGTCTTAAATGTTTTTACAAAATAATTCGATAAATTGGTCTTCAGACCAACATTTCCGTTCCTTAAACTACTAAAAAATGTTTTTTCACCCAAGAAAATAATGGAAGAACAGAATACCTCCAGTTCAGAAAATTAATAATTTTTTTCTAAACATTCCTCATGACAGATATATAAGCAAGTAAGTTATAATTAACAAGGATTTGACTGCAGCGACATAAAAGTTTAGTTGTTTAAATCATCAAACAAAAAGTAATAAATTCTAGAATAGGAAATTGTAGTGAATAAGTGAGTTTTTATTTGCCTTTAGATTGTTATTTGATCTTGTCACGCAAACTATCGCGGCATTAAAAAATGGGACTCGAGCACTATCGAGAATGCACAGACTAGTTTCATGAGGATAATCGACTGATACAATTCCTCTCAAATCATTTCAAAGAAACTTGCTAAAAATACTGGATCGAACAGTATTGACACCGCACCACCCAAGTGCAATCGAAAAATCGAGAGGTTTCATAGATCACTAAAGATAATTATAATAATAGATTGTTTAAATCGATAGTTTGTGTTAAAAATATACTTTTCGAATAATTAGTCTCGTATTTCATCTATTTAACATTATTCAATATTTAAATAATGTAAGAAAATTACACAAGCTAATATGATTTATTAAATTACCACTTGTGTAACTAGCATATCAGAGAGACAAATCGTCATCTCAAAACTCGGATTATAAACCGTAATTAATCGAATTTCTTACGAAATTTGGCACAAAAAATTCCCAATTTCAAAATAAATCTGAAATTCCAAATCAATCCAAAAAATCAATAAAATAATTTAATCAGTTAAGTCAGAAATGTTGTATCTCAAGAGAGGGTTTTTTTGGTTTCTGGAGATTTTTGAACATTAATAGCATTATTGAAAAACCTTTTGATAAAAAACTTTGTACATATTGGCAATAGTCCATGTCAAATTCGGTTTGAGTATTTGTTTCTTGATTTCCTTTTAAAGCATTTTTTGAACACTTGGAATCTGTACATTTTTGAACTTTAGTTATCGAACCTTTTTCCATACCAAAGACAGATGTTTTTCCTAAAGTCTGAATAGACTTTTTATTTTGAGGTTTTTTGGCTCCAACGATAGAGTTTAAAATAACGGTATTGACTTTCTTTTCGTCGACATTGCTCATATATTTTGACTGAATGAACACTTTCTGTTTGACCTTTTTTGAATATCGAGCTACCATGGAATTCTCTTTATTTTCATCAAATACTTCTAGAACTGTACAACTCGGAGATGAATTGATCAATCGATTCGATTTGTGAGATATGACTTTGGTTGAAGAACTGTCCAGTGATTCACTTCATCTGGGGAAATACGTAACAATACTATTACACGACTTCTGAAGCTTTCCGATTGGTGAATTCACACGCATACTCAACATACACATTAACAAATTCACATGCATACTTAACATACACATCACACACTACAACTCTCATCATACTCTCAGTCATTATCTCATAGGTTAATTATGTCATAGATCTCTTCATCATCTTACTCTTCGCACACATCAACATTTCCTAACTCACAACCACAATAAATGATCTCGACAAATACAGAATATTGAAATGCAAATGGTTCCCGACAAAAAAGATTAAATTGTCATATTCTATTCATTTAAAATGTGGAAAAGAAGTTAAGTGTTATTTATCTGAAAAACATTTTCAAAAAATTAAGTGGCTAATGTTTTCTCAGCGCTTACAGGGTGTATTTTGTAAATTTTGTTTTACTGTTTAAACAAGGGATGGTATAAATAAACAAACTCGATTAGAAAAGTTACTAAGTAAACCGTTAGCAAAATTTTCCAAATTATTGGGGAAAGATGGCGACTTAACCACCCTTGAATCAAACAGTTACCATAAAAACAATGTTTCGCTTTGAAAAAAAAATTATTGAAACTTATGAAGTGCTCACCAAAGATGTTAGGTATATTTTTGATCAAGTTAGATTGCCACAAATGAAAGAAAACCTGGAACGTCTTAAACCCATCATCGAATCGATTATGTTCCTTTAAAGGCAAAAAATACCCTCTAGGCTTGTCCCATTGATCCACCCTTGTTTCAAGATATGGAAAATTGTAATCATTAATAACTATTTTAAAATAATGGAAAAAGTTTTGTTTAAATATTATCTTAATGTAGAGGATGCCTATGCAGAAAAACCAGTATATTTCAATAAAAGTTAGAAATTTAATAGCTTTTTGTTTTGTTTTTTTAATAATATTTACACCTTTGATTCTCAAACAAGTGCTCGCGATCACAAGTGTGATCGGGGATATTATGAAAATTGTCACGCGATAATGAAAAATTAAATTCTAACATATGTAAATTCCAATGTCTATAAAAATTGAAATTTTTCAAAAAAATAAAATTAATATCATGTAATAAAGAGTATAATAATAAAAATATGATTTATTTTAAAACACTAATTCTTATTTTTTACATACTAGCAGAAACAATACAATTTAAATTCATTGTAATTTAAGATATGTATGACTGAATTAAAGAGCAAAGTCAATATTGTGTTTTAAAACTTAGATTTTTTAAACGAACTCAGTGTTTAACACCTTCAAAGAAAACTAAGAGAGACATTTGTGTTATTAATATGTGAAAGGACCCTTATTGGGGCAATAATTAGCGATTTTGCATAGCTCGTATTTAGATAGAAACTCGGATACTACTCGAACATACGAAATGGAATATTACAACATTCATGGAATCAAAAAAGCGTCAATATTTATAAATACTCATCTAAAGGTAATTAACCCCTTTACTGTGGAAAAAAAATTTTTTTTGGAAACTGTGTAATTGTTTTCTTTCATTATTTGATTTGTTGTATTGTTATGATTTCCAATGCTTTTTTGTATCAGGACGAGTTAACTCGGGACGAACGGTACACAGACGACTTTTATAAATCTGAAGACTAGTTAACTCGTGATGTACGGTTAAGCCCAAAATTTCATATGACGAGTTAACTCGTGACACACGGTAAAGGGGTCAAGTAATATACATTTAAGCAAAAGAATCAATCTAAAATATAAAATTAAAATCAAAATTAATAAAAGTATAAATGTGAAACCCTTTTTAAAAAGACTGACCTTTCATCAGGTCAAACAAAAATTAATATCTCAAATATATTAAAATAAACCTCCTATAGAATTGCATATCGCCATTACACTCAAACCTAACATCACTTGAGGTACATGTAATACATCGCCAAGTGTTTCCAGAATATTAACAACTTCGTTGACTATTTCATACATCAAAATTACTGAAACGATGAAACCAAAAATAGCAAATGTATCAAAATAAAATGGAGGTTTATTGGCTTTTGAAGTAATAGCCACTAAAACACTTAACATTATTCCAATACCTAAGGGAACAAATACTATAAGAAAGACATACATCTTGATTAAATGCGATTCTGAAAAGAATAATGTCCATAATATTATGAAATAATTTAAATTAAATTTTTATACATTACATCAAAGCATTGTTACTGAGATCGCGTGATTCATAAATCAATTTTCGAATGTCACACAACCTATTTGTTAAGAGTTTTCAATTAATTTTACATAATCGATCATACAATCATCCATTTCACATATATAAGCACTGAAGAAGCTCACAATCAATTAACTGAAGACGACGATAAAACCGTCAAAATATATTATTATTACACAATTTTGTTAAAATGTTTTTATTACTGACTTAAGTTTTATGACCATCTTCCAGACTCCGTTTATATAAAAGGTTAAATGAACTCTGATGGTTGTTTAACTTATAAATTCAAATCGAATATCATTTCACTTTAACTTTCAATTTGTAAAAAAATTCTTCCTGCTATAAATTTATAATGAGAACAATGAATCAATTTCTGAAATTTTAAATAATTAAATTTTCTATTATTTAAAAAATTCAGCATTATCTAGTCATTCAAACAATACTTTCTTATAAAATGTAGAATGTTGCAAACAGAAAGTAAAAATCACCAAAATGTTTATTGGCACAAAAGATAAAAAACACGTTATTCGAAACAATTACGCATATTTGATCTACATCCGGACCAGAATCGTAAGATTCTTCCTTTATCATAATATCTGACTGGCTGAGTTGTTAATCTTTTATCTTGTCGGGCTACTTGACCACTTTCCTAAACTATCGATGGTTATGGTTCAATCCCTTTTAGAACAATAATTAAAATTATTGAATGGTCAACATCTTAATATTAAATTCACAACAGAATTGGAAATTAATAACAAATTTCTTTTTCTTGACATTTATTTTTCTTGTCCCTAGAATGAATGGGGAATATGATATTTGCCTATGATATTTTGATATAGTGAATCATTCACTACCCTATGCACAAATGCTGAGTATTAATTGTAGTACACAGTTATCCGTCACAGTCAGAGGAAGCTCACATTGGAGAGACAAATCGTCATGTCAAAACCCGGATTAGTGAGCATTCACAATCAAGTTGATCGAGTGAGGTTCTTGATCATTGGCTACACTGTAAAAATAGAATCTCTTCTGTTTCAAAGGAGACAAAGTAAAGCCGTTTATATCAAGGAAACTTTATTTTAAAATTTTAAAACACACACACACACATATATATATATATATATTATTGGAATGAAAGACTTGTCAGATAGAAAATAATATTTATTTAACCAATAAAGAAATTTGAACAAAACATCATTTGTCTGTAAATCTGAAATGCTGAAAAAGTCATCTGTAAAGTTCACATACTTTTGCTAGCGGTCTGGAAGTTGTTTTATGTTATTTTCATATAATTACGCAGGTTTTGATGTGAACATCTTTTGCAAATCACAGTTAACCTCTTCACTGAAGGGATAAGCTTCCCTATGAAATGATTTTTCATAGGATAGTCTGAAGAGGCAAAGTCTGGGGAGTATGACGGAAGCGGTATTAGCATAAGCAAACTTATTTTGAGGTATATAGGCCGTACGCGGTCGAGCATTATCGTAAAAGAAATGGAACTTTTTAAAATTGTTTCCACAAAACCACTGCATGGGTAATTATAAGACAGCAATAAAAAATTAAAAAAGGATTTAATGATGCCAAATAATATATTGTCTTTATTGGTTAAATAAATATTATTTTCTATCAGACAAGACTTTCGTTCCAATCCTTATAAATATTAGGGAAGATCAATGTCGGGGCACAAACCTGAGTAAAGTTGGGATAAATAAATATTAGTAAGAGATATAAGAAAAACAAAATTTACTTCCACCTGTCCAGCTGGTATGTTGTGGATTTAGTTGAAAGAAAATGCATATTTAAAACGTAAAGTACAGGTAGTCGTCGACTTACGACCACGATTGGTTCCGACATACCGGTCGTAACACGATTTGGTCGTAAGTTGAGTAGGCTATATGTACAGTACTGTGCAACTGGTACAACTGGTTTAATATTTGCAAAACATACAAAATTACAAAATACAGGTTTAAAAA
>MQRK01122815.1:0-11600 GCA_001938485.1 Girardia tigrina
ATGATGTCACATCTTATGATATCACTTGAGTTCAAATCCCGGTGATTTCAAATGTCATGATATCACAGGAATAGGCAATTGCAAGGTCAGCTTGACTTGCATGAACTGATCCCAGGGCATATTATAAAAGATTACCTCAATAAAACAGGAGAAGTATTTCATTTTAATCGGTTATTTCACCCTATCAATATTTAATTCAAATATATTTTATCAAAAGAATTCGTGTTCGTAACATTTACTATCTTCTTGACCTTACTAGACACACACTCTCCTCCACCCGTAACACCATGGACTACAGCGGATTGACTACATATTCCTTTTCGTTGGACATCGACTCATATATTCTTACGATCCTCGCTATCAGCTTACGCAAATGCACCAATAACTCCCACCTACACCATCAATAATGGTAGAAGAATGTCTCACAGCTGGTGCAATAATTATTTATCAACTATTATTATGGTAACCGGACATCACAGGACAAAACGTCACTAGGATAAAACATGACAAATAACTTTAGGGTTAGTTTAGGGATAGAGTTAGGGGTTATGGTTAGGGTACTGAAACGTATGAAATCTATATTTAAATTAAATTAGTTTCAGATAATAGTAATTTTAGTATTAATCATTCATTTGGATAGGAGAAACACAGTATAAATATTTCTTACAATTAAAATTTAGATTTTAAACGTTTAAAATATATTGCATTAATTTCATTTGTAATACTTGGAAATTGTGACATTTTGTCCTAGTGATGTTTTGTCTTGTGATGTTTTGCCCTAGAACCATTATTATGTATGCTGCATATTTATTTTTGTTATAAATAATAATAATAAAGATAAAATAACACTTTAAATCAGTCTCAAAATAATTATTTGACTCCTGACAGAGGCTGATAATCATGATCTGCAATTAATATAAGAATCAAGTGCTATGGGAGTTTTGAACGTCACCTCAGAAATCGATATCATTGAATTGAATAACCATTTCTCAGAAAAATCGCACCAGGCCTAACAGTCAACTCACTAAAAATGAATTGCAGTGTCTTTGCTTCCTCCATCATGACGACACAACGAGATGAAAGTTCACCTGAGCGACCTTGGTGGAATTTTCGAGAAAAACCGATCGATTATTTTGATCATTATGAATGTCGTAATTGTAAATATTATTGAATTTGGTAAGGAGTGATGTCAGTACAGTAACATTTTAGTATCGAGACAAGACATTGTTATTTCTGCTAACTGATTGTCCGATACTAATGTTGTTGATGCGATGATGAAAACGAGTGTGAAGATAGGCAATAATAATGAGACAGTCACGAAATCTGTGGTTATGCTAGTGTCGTGTCCAAGAAATTTCATCAGTGAGCTGTAATTCTCTACCATCAAGTGAACAGGTAGAACAACAATTTATTGAGTGACGAATTCCTCCGTAGTGAAAGAGTCTGGGTACTTCCTTTAAGACAACCCATTTGTGAAGGGGTATAAATATTTGTGAGGAATCTCTGGGAAAAAACGATCACGCTTGAGGTATAATCGAGTGACTCAATATAGAACGTAAAGGCAAATATCCAAAACAGAGACTGGATCCCCTAACCAGCAGAGATTATTATTCACCAGGAAACAATTGGAGGACGGTCGGACATTGAGTGACTACAATATCTAGAAGGACGCAACTATACAGTTGTTACTGAAACTGAAAGAAGACATAAACTTGGATGATTTAGAGAAAACGTTTCAGAAGGCTTCAGGAGAAAAGGGTTCGAGAAAAGACTTTTTGCCAGATTCAGAAAGAAATTATTTGAAGCAGTGACAATTGGAGAGAAAAAAGAAACCATAGACCAATACGAAGAAATGTACCTGGAATTACTGGAGAATTTTAAGTCATTGAAGGATACTATGACAAAACTGGACATATAAGATGGGACTTACAAGATCAAATAGAATTTAAGAAGAATAAAAATGATGTTCGACGAGGTTTCGCCTTCGTGACTCCGGAAAGATGAAGCACATTCATCAGAGTTTGAAAATAATCGTTTTTCGAAAACCAGAATTTCGGGACTGAACATTGAACTGTTTCAAATGGCTCACTCACTATTACCACTCATTACCACTCAGTATTCAACTGTTCATTGGTCAAGGAATACAAAAGTTGGTGCTCCGCGTTCAAGCACTGCATGTAGACCGCAGATGCATCAATAGAAGGGAAACTAATTCATCTCAGGAATTACCTAAGCAGTCTCACTTCCCAATTTATTGAGAATCTTGATGATGAGGAGGTTGCCTTTGAATTGGTATTGCAGTGACTGAAAACAAGATAAGGAGGAGGTAGACTGCTATATCTTTCAGTGTGAAAGTTATTGTTTTTCCGAGCCGTTAAAGAGGAGTTTGAATGGTGAATCGAGAAATTTTCTGAAATTATTTAAAACGTGATATGGAAATTGAAAAAGATTGGAAAAGAGCATGAATTACAAAATGGAGTCATGTTTCAAACGTTTTTGAAGAAACTTCCCACCAAGATGTTTTTGGGACACGAGAGGTAGATTTAGTATCAGTCAATTATCAGAATATTTTAGGAATATTTTTCCTTAATTGTAAATAAGGTTAATGAATTAAATAAATTTATTTAAAAATGTTAATTACTCAAACATTATACAAATCAAAATATATCACTTATAAAATTGATCAGTAGTTGCAAAATAGAAAGATAAATATCTTGAAAAAAAGTATTTGTGTTTCAGAGATAAAATTATTTAAAATGATGAAAATTCATTTTATTCCTCCTTAATTTTCATTTTATTTGACAACGACTCACTAGTCAAGAAAGAAACAAAAATTTGGTATATTGCATTTCTTTATAAGGGGGCGCAATGAAAAATTTACTTTCAGCAAAAGCATTCGAAGAAAATTAAATGAATAGATTATTAAGAATTTTTTTTTGGATTACTAAAATATTGTTGTTTTTTGAGTGTTTGTGCAGGTATCTCTCAAAACTAAGTGTGCAAAGATCGGTCAATTGAGTATGTTGTTATTTTACATATAAACCTTATTCAACAGCTTTCGAATTATAGAAATGAGAATGTAAAAGCAATAATTACAAATGATCTTATATTATGTGAGCACATTACTATTTAGGAAGGTGCTTTATTAAATATGGTTATTTCTAGGTACTCAATATTATAATATGATAATAAATTGTATATAAATAAAAAAATAATCAGATAACTATTAAAACGAAAGTAAAATGACTATTTTGATTGAGAAAGATAAATCTGTTTATCTAAAAAGAATTATCAAATAGAAACCTGAAAAAAAGGATGTTCACAAAGTTCTTCGGCGGTTGGTCGGTAATAAGGGTGCTGATGCAAACAAGATAATATAATTTCATTAATTAATGACTGTCTCTTGTTTGATATAACATTTGGTGAATGTGTGACCATTGTTTTGGTAATAATCTAGAATTATACTTCAATTTTAATATTTACAATTAAAAAAAAACTTGATAAATATTTGCATAGTTATCAAAATAAATATCATTTGTGATTCCTTCCAACATCAGCATTCCAAAAGCATGGATATCAATTTTGACATCATATTTTTCTTCAAATATTTCCGACGTCATTACGTCTGCGTTTCCTATTTAAAGTAAAATTATACATGAGATAAATATTTAGAAAATTTTTTATTAGAAAGACATTTTCTAATTTCAAATAAACAATGAAAACAAAAAGAATAAATCTTTGAAATAATAAAACTTAACTGTATAAAATTGATATGGTTGAAAAATAAACAAAAAAAGTAAAATAACGTTGCGCTTTCAGTGATTTGGAATTGTAAACTACCGACCGAAAAGCATACATAAAACCAAACAATTTTTTAATTGTTTTACTTAGCGAAATTTCCATTAAATGATTAACAGAAGTACGATATTTCCTCGATTCTATGTCATATTTTTCACATTGCTCGATACGAAATTCAGTGGGTCTTTGATATTATATTACAAAATTTTATTACAAAAATCAAGTAGGATTAACAAATTATGCAAAATAAAACAAATTTGTAATAAAATTGACCTCAGTATAAATTTAATGGTATCATCAACAGTCACTCCACAATATTCAAGTGAAGAAGAATCGGAGACGGAAGAGAAACAACAGAAGCTGAATGTGACCAACAAGCGAAGAATCAAGCAATATCGTAATTGGATCTGTGAGAAGCAATTCAGTCAGAAGCAGGAAAACCATGGAGACGTCAACTGTGATGAACATTGCACCCACAACTTCCAAAATAAAACATTTGAAAGAGCCCAAGTATATTAATGCTACAAGCACATGAAATCAAGGAGTATTCAATGCAAAGTTGGCCTTTATCTTTTATACAAATGCGAGAGTGAACCAGTCATCTTGTACTGAATAGACGAGAAGATGAAGATACCAGACCCTCGTGATCGAATATAACATTTGCTTTGACGATGAGTTGTATTATGACAATGATAATGAGGAGGATGACTGTCCTTCATTCAGAGTTGTAATATCAACTTTGATGAAAAATTAAGTAACTTCTGATAAGCTTCGAACAGATACCACCTAAAATCTATACTTAAAAAGATATCCCGTACATGTATCCCGTTAAGTTAGCAGTTCCATCCTTGCTTTGTTAACCTGTGCTGATAAGAGATGCTACAAGACTTTGAATTTGTGTTTCAGTGAAATTGAGGATTCCAGTTGATTTTCCCTGCCTCATTTTGGATGCCTCTAACGCAATACGCAATGTCATTCCGGATGTTTTTCGTAACGAATAATTATTCATTGTGTTGGTTTCATATGCAGCGGAATGTGATGAAGAACATGAATTTTTTGTACGGCAAGAGTAAGTCCAGAAATATTGAGGAAGATATTGATAGTTTACAACTTGCTCTCAGTCATAAAGTCTTCCCAAAAACTGTAAAATATTTCCAGAAGAAAGAGAAACAATTTATTAAATACATGAGTTACATGTGGTTTATGTCTCACAACAGTTGGTACGAAGGGGATCGTGTGTGCCAACCATCAACAAATAATGGTTTGACTTCATTCAATCTAAGCATAAAAAACCAGAACACCTTCCGTGAACTGTCGCTGCTGTAACATTTTCTCGAAATCACACTTTTATTGATTTTATTAACATTTAAGGTACTAAATAAGATAATTACATCAGCTTTGGTTGACTTAGAAAATTGCATTTTAAAAATTAATATATTTACTGTATAAATTATTTATTTATATTTTTATTTATATTTTATTTTTCACTCCTTATTATATTATATGCTTATTTTATTTATTTATTTATATTCTTATTTATATTTTATTTATTTATATTTCTCTCAGAATTATATTATATGCTTGGCTACATAAAGTAGTCAAGCCAAAAAATTTAAAATTAAAATTTGAAATATATTGGATCAATATATCACAATTATTATTATAATTTGAAAATTTGGTAGCCATTAACCGAATGTTGAAATTAATTTCGTCTTGCTGTGTTTGCTTGTGATCGAAGACCTCTTTATCAACAGTTATTAGAAACATTCTCCGTTGCCGCCTCTGATTCGATTATCAAATAAATTTCAAGAAAAAGAAATCCGAAAATTATCGTTTCGATCAATCCAAATAACGAATCCGACATTGTCGTATCATTTGGTCCTATCTACAAAAGAGTCTCATAGAACTTTTCCCTAAAACCTCCAACCGATAGACATTCTCTAGTGAACGCGATATTTTCTCAAAGTAACTATTGTTGATTATTAATCGTATTCCTTTTCTAAACATTTAACCGTATTATTTTTTTATTATTATTTATCTGCTTGTAAAACTTTCGGTTGTGGTTTTTTAATCGAATAATTAAATATTCCTTAAATACTACTTTTTCCATTAATTATAAAACGAGTAAAAATAACTTCTGGTTCATTGAATTGAACCTTAGGTAATTTTTACAAAGTGGTGTCAGAAGTGGGATATTTTATCAATTATATCACCTTCTACATAGTTTTTTTAATGTCTAAAAAAACAAATCTTACATATAAAAATATTTCAGATACCGAAGACCGTATGATAATTTCCACTTCGGAAAAATTCGATAAACCTAATTTTATCCCCCAATTTTTTTTGGATCAAGACCTTTCTCCCTGGGAATGGTTAACTCTTGCCCTTAATATGATCAAATTTCATCACGTCTTCGGTGAACTCAAGCAATGTTCATTAATTGTGAATAAACTGCCCGCGTGTATATTGTCGAAATTAGGGGAGGATCTAGTAACTATAAGAAATTCTGAGAAACCATTAAATCAACTCAAAAATCTTTTACAATAGAGCCGAAAAAATTTTAAAATCCTGCCTATCTGATCAACATCTTGGTGATAGATCTCCTTCGGAATTTCTACGTGATTTACGGTCTAAATTAAAGTTAGCTGATTCTGCTGAAGCAAATAATCTATTGAGACATTTATTCTTTAAAGCTCTAGCATCAACCATTAAGTTAGTATTAAATTCGGTCGAAAATCAAGATATCAGTCACCTAGCCGAAATGTTTAAAATAATACACAATTAAATACATTTATTTCTTTAACTAGCATTTATAATTGAAAGGAAGCAATTTTTAAACATAATAAGAATATTAATAAACAACAAGATAATATTTATTGATTGCTATTTAAATTTTTAGTGTTTTAATTAAAGTTTTTCTTTGAGTTTAAACTATTTTATTTGTAATGAAATTATTTATAATATAGTACAGGTTTTACGACTGACTTGTGTAAATGTAAAGATAGTTTTAAAACAAAGCTGTAGTTCCCACAAATGCATAAAATTTAAATTTTGAATAAATTTATTTCAATTTTTCCCCGCGGAATTTGACACCCGTTATACACATCTTCTAATCCAATTTAACTTTATCATTTTACGATCAATAATTTGGTTGTTACCTCGCAACTGGTGATCGAAATAATTGGACGATCATTTTAACAAATAATTAAAATAAAAACAATTGCAAATAAAATGTTTTTGTTATAATAATATATATTTTTATCGAGCATTTAAAATTTTGGAGTTTATTTAAATAATTTTTATGAAATATTGGATATGCCCATCTGACGAAGTAGGATTTTTATTATCGGTCGGACATTCTGTCCGATCGGTACATAATACAAACAATGATAAGTCGCGGAAGCAAGATGTCCATATAAGGAAGAACATGCTTTAAGATTTTCTTCTATGCAAAAATGTTGTTTATGCAGTATTCATACAAAGACCGCCTGCGGAACTATTGATTTGTAAAAAATATACATCAGCCACGGTTTATATTCACAAAAAGGTGGTTTTTATTATGGATTCATCATTAACAAATAATATTTTAATTTTCACAAAATATTTTTAATAACATAAATATATGTAATTTTTAATATTATGTTAAAACAAAATATGTATAAAATATTGAATTAAAAGCTAATTGATCAATTGGATAAGCAAAATTAAATGCGATAAAGTGGAATGAGAGAACTGATCCGTTGATACACTGATAAGAAAAACACAAAAGGAAGCTGTAAAGTAATTAATGGACCATGCGATAGAAAAAGTAAATATTATATATAAAACGCAAATTATCTGTTTGCAATATTTCATATTAGGAATTATTGGTTAATCATTTTCTGAATTGCAGCGAAACAAAATTTTAGGGAAGTTCTATAAAAATAAATTCAATAAAAAGTCTAATATTTATTAGTGATAATTGGTAATTTAAATGCAAAAACATCTTCTTGAAGTCCTGTTCTAAATTTTTCCCATAAGTCAAATAAATACAATCTTAATGTACAAAGTTGATATTTGAAAGTAACTCTTGGAACACAAGCTTTCTTTCCTACAAGATTGTCCTAATATAGATGGACTATTTGAAAAATTTATCATAAGAAAACTACTTATTGTATAAAATTGATCTAAAATTCATAAAATAGAGCACAATTTGCAGATAAGGGGATGAAATTAGTGAAATGCCTTTCTACGACTTAAAGTCGATTATCAAACCCCACACAAACTGCATCAAAAGTAGATCTTTGAATTTCAACGCTAGAATATTGATTCCTTCTTGTCCTAAATGGTTCTCTAAGCATTTCCGAAGAAGTCATTTTTTAAGAAACTTCACAGAAAAAGTCCAACAGAAAAAGATCCGTTTAAATGGGAGACAATTCTATTAAATCATCAGCTAATATTTTCTAATCTAGCGTAATGATCCTTGTTCAAAAATAATCGGATATGAAGTAGGATACATCTTGCGTTCCAACTGATGTTTCACCACACTCCTAAAATCAAAAATAGTAAAATTTGCATAGCCTTCTACAATTTGAATGAAATAAGCTTCTATAAATCTTTAGTGTACGATTGCAGTAAATGTTTTATCAAAATAATAATGTTACGTCTGTTTTTAAACTAAGAGTGATTTTCTAATATTGATTTCTTATTTTTCTAATATATTAATAACTTAATAGAGTAAAAAACTAAATTTCTTATACTTAGAAATGTACGTTATTTTTGAGTCCTTGTAAGTCAGAAAAAAATGTTGTTTTAATATACTGAAATTGGAAAGAAGTAGTTCATTAATGTCATTCATAATGTTATTGTAAACTTGAACTAAACATATACCGGACACGCTAAACGCCAAATAGTTATTACAATCAATGTTTCATGATACTTCAAAATGACAAGGACGAACTTCGATTAAATTTAGAGGTTAAATGTCAAATAGATACGAATTAATCGTGAAAATGGTTTTGAGAATATTTATGTAAGAGTAAAAAAGTTGCAGTAGAGAGTAGCAAAAGAGTAATATGAAAGGGTGTATTAAAAATATTATTTATTTAAATATATTATTTATGCCTCTTGTTGAAAGTTGATTTTTGTCTCTTCTGAAGATTCAAAACTAATATTCAACGAATGCTAAAGAACATTTCGTCTGTATGAGTTATAAGGATAAAAGTAGATATTTTAATTTCTAATATTAAATTATCAATATTTTAATATTATGTCATAAATCATTTATTTATAAAATACGGTTAAATTAAAAATCAAGAAAATCTCCTAAAAATTGTTTGAATATTCATAAATATTTAGATATTGTTATAAAATAAGTTTTGAAAATTTTAATGTTTTTTTTAGAAATTATGTTGGATGAAGAAAAAAATATAAACGCCATCAATGTCACGCCTAATATCGTCTAAAAACTTTTTGTCTAAAATTGTATTGTCTTAAATAAATCGTTTAAAATTAATATTTTTTCTATACATTTATAGATCAAAATATTTTGAGATACCATTGATTTGTTTAATATTCATTTCGTTTGATAACTTTTTCCACTAAATATTTAAAAAAATTAAAAAGAATGAATTAGTTTTTTCTGTTTTCAAAACATTATAAAACATACTTTATACTTCAAATAACCACTTTCAAAAGAAAAAATGAAGGTCCAAGAACATAGTTACGAACAATATATTAACTATAAAAATAATCAGTGTAATAAAATTTACTAGCGATGTTCTATACAAAAAATTTAAAATTCGAGAATCTAAATGTCGAAAACTAAATTTTGGTACACACAAGATCTCCAAATACTCACGCCGACACGACAAAACAAATAATAAATGTTATCAAAAATTTAGCACTCATTTCACAATTAATTCCCCAATCTCAAATAATTTAAAACCAGATTCAATTATTTCAGGATAACGCTGTTTTAGTTAATTTATCCGAAAGAACCAATTTATTAAGAACGGTGAATGGAATTAAAACTGTTGGTTGACGAATTAATCCAACTTCACCTCCAGTTTTACACAATAGTTTTTGGGTGAAAAAATTATCAAATTTGATTTTATGTACGTAGTACTACAGTATACAGTATGCAGATGTTTAACTATATATACAAGTCACTGTAAGCAAAAACAAGGCTGGGCAACCCTAAGGTATGTTCCGACAAATCTTTGTTGAGGAACGTGGCATGCTATGAATAGAAGATGTAAATAACTTGAAAGGCATTTTTCGGCTGCTGTCACGGATCTAGAACATAAACCCCCATTATATAAGAAGCCCTAATACCTTAGTGATTTGCTTTCAAAGGCTTAAATATGAATTTTATTTTATTTGACAGCTTGTTCTTTTCATAAAAATATATTACATTAAATGTATTATATTACAATATTATAGTTTTAATATGCATTACAAATATATGATAATCAATTCTTACTATTTTTTTCAACTGTGGATGGCAAAACAAAATCGCAAATCTTCACACTAATACAATTTTCGTTCAAATCATGAAAAATGAAACAATTTTCTGAGTTAATATTTCTATGGATGATGGGGGATTGTATTCGACTATGGATGTAACGTAATGCATCAAGAATACCATACCACCACTTTGTGATTATCTTATCCGGAATGTAAGATCCTTCGCATAAATTCTTTTCAAATACACTGAATTTAATTTTAAGTAGACAACGGTTATTGAAATTAAAAGAATAAAATAAAAATATTTATTTAATTTCTAATAAACTTAAGTTTATTATATTTAAAGCATTCTAGTGGAGATACTTGCTGTACATTTAGAAAATCTTATATTTTACAATCTAAGAGTATATTAAATTTACTAATTAAAATAGATAAACGTTCAGATAGAGATCGACCGCCTTCAAAATGAAACACTTTCATATTTTAAAAAACTAATATCCTTTATTAGTTTTAATCAAATGCAAGGTTGATTTTTTATTGAAAAAAAAACAAATCCGACTTTAGTCTAAATATCGAGAAGATTTGAGGAAAGTTTAGTTGCATTTGTTCGTACCGTCATTAAACACATAGCAAATAAATGAGACACCTTTGTTTATAAATAAGATTTATTTAAATATTTAAAAACAATTTTCAATATTATTCTAAAAATAATTGCAAAAATGAAAATTATTTAATATATTTTTCATGATTTTTTATAATATTAAAAGAATTATTTTAATTTTTGCAAATATTTAATAAAAATAAATGATAAAATAGTCAAGAAATTACAAATAATTTTTAATTATTAAAAAAATAAAATAAATTAATTAATTTATATTGGACTTTTATTATTTGTTTTAATTTTCTACAATATTTAATTAAAAATAAATTATTGCTAAAATTAAAAATAATTCTAAAATTATTTCAAGAGTCCTGTGTAAAACATGCAGACATAACTGTCAGTCTCTTTTCAGCCAGAAATTAAGTTTTTCAATTTTTCGATTCCTAATACAAAGAAATCTGCGCCAATGTTTTTCCGAAGATTAACAAAAGAATGACAGTTAGAGAATTGAATATTGGTAAAAGTCAAACTAAAGTCAAGTCCAACTTTAAATTTCTGAAGCTTTACATATTAAAAACAACTAAAATTCAAACTTGTTTAAAGATTTTCTTATAAAAATAAATACAAAATTTGTTTCAAATGTTCTGAACCTTTCTAATAAATTTCTAACCGCTCTTTTCACTCTGTACACATCATTGGATATTTATGTGCAATTCGAAAGCACGACATTAAAGTCTATATTTAGAGTCTATAT
>MQRK01122843.1:0-11288 GCA_001938485.1 Girardia tigrina
TTGATTTTATTTTTGTAAATTTTCAAATAATTAAAATCAAATTAATGTTTAAAAATAACTATAAAAATATTTTATTTCAGCCAATAAAATTTAAATTAAATATTTTTAAATAAAATAATTTTCTTCAAGTTAGTTCAGATTATAATGGGAGATATTGAAAATTGATTGATGGATCTAAGTGAAAGCAATACTATTGATCATGAAAAGATTGATCAATAAAGATGATAATAAATGCTAGTGTAATAAATGTTCTGTCAAATGTATGAGTTCTCTTAACAATAATAAATAATACTCAATGGAGTTATACATAGCAGCAATAATGTTTCTTCTCAGGAATTCGTGTTCACAAAATGTATGGCCAAATGACTTATTTTTAATAAGCAAATAAATAATAATTTTCAATTGCGCTGCAAAATTTTCAAATGAATCAAATTATAAAAGCGCAATATCTAGTTGCAGATTCTCTTTATTAGGGTAGCACGGTGTGTATTAAGTTATACTGCGAGTTAAAACTAATATATATTTATATCTATGGATATGAATGGAAGTCCTGTACATTTGCAAGTGAGAGCGATAAAAAATTTCGAACCGTGTATCAACAGAAGCTATAACAGAAAAGTCGTTAGAAGCAGTCTCAATTAGGCAAGCCTAATAATATTAATAAAATCAAGAGTATTTCTCACTCTGTCATGCGTGCCACTCGATGTCTCAGCAGCGTAGCAAATTACCAAAATTAAACTCTGATTGACTAATAATCTCTCATTAGGTAGTGCTAGAACCCAACGACTGCTGAGAAAGAGCAGCTAGAATGCCAGCAATGCTCAACACCACCTCAGCCACCTGATCGCAGGTAACAACGAGGCAGTAACTTCTATCAGAAGTCACGTTCTACATCGTCTGTGATGCTTAAATTAGACAATTAGTGAGCGCTAATTGCTCATTAAGAGTTCGGACCCTCTTCTGCCTGCGTGCTCACATTGAGGATAACTTTAACTAATTCTCAGCGATCGATATTGACTGGATACAGTGCCTATAAAAACTTAATCCTAGAACGCGAGATTGCAGTTTAATCTTAATTATATTAAAACTGCCTATAGCAAAAATAATTATGAGACCATCTAATTGTCACAGAACTAATCAACTCTCAAACTTTTATAGCCGGAGGTTGCCAGACCGGTTTTTAAAATAATTAGGTGACTTGTAAATTTTGACATCGATCAAATCATTCTAGATCATTGAAAACAAGAAACAAATCTTTATTTTACTCTGACAACAGTTTTCTAATTTAAAATCGAGGGTAATTATAAGATTTGCAAGTACGCAAGTTAATAAGTATGCTGATTAGGGTGCCCTAATTATCCACCTGCCTTATTTCGATGCTGATAATCTGTCCAGGCTCTCAAGGGAAAACAGATTTACAAATTACCTCTTTATCTTGAGTCTAAACTAATCTGCTCAACAGAAATTCTCAATGAGATCTGCGGTTGCAAATTAATTGAATTATCTGCGGCTGCCCTCGGGGACGTGGGCATCATACCGAGAAAAAATAGATTTTATTATTTTTTTATTAGCACGCTTTGTACACTCAATCACAGTTTTCAATTTCTGTATTTTTAACAGACGACGGATTCAATTCTTTCGGCCTAAAATCACTATTGTCGAATTCTGAAATATCGATTTCGTCTTTCATCTCGGCAGCTTGGAGCTTCTCAGACGCCTCTATCGACTTTTTATGCATCCCTAGTTCGAAAAAGATTAAGTTCGAAATATTTCGGATTATTAGAAAATAGGAAAACAAAATCGGAACCACATTGCCTTTGAGTTCTGTCTTGAAATCCGAATGAAAAAACAAAAACAATAACTGATTTATTCTAATTTTTGCAATTATTTTTATGATTCATTAAAACATATTAACTGAATTTGAAAAACATTTATTATTAAAATTATTGATTTTACAAATAAATATAAATTCTTCTTTTTTCCCTTTTTTCCTTATAATTTATTTTACTCTGCGTTTGACGTAAATACGAATTGTTAGATGATCTAACTAACGCACGAGAAATTGAGTTTTTAAACTAAATTAATTAATTAATTAATTATCTAATTTAACAATTTTAATTCATATATTTATTTCCAAATATATTTAAAATAAATATTTTCATTAAATTTTTTTATTAATACAGAAATATTTTACTTAGAAAAATCTGTTAGCTTTATTTTGTTTATTGTCGTGAATAGTTTTTTTTAAAAGAAAATCAGTTAAAGATTGAAAGACAATTAATTAAATTAATTAGCAAAATATAAACATTTAGATTTATATAAAAAACTATGAAATATTATTAATTAGGCACTTGTTTTAAACTGTATATGGCCATTTTTGTAACAAAATGATTCATTAATTAATTATTTAATAATAATAATAATAACAATAATAATAATAATAAATAAATAAATAATCATAATAATAAAAAATAATAATAAGAATAATAATTAAATATTTATTATATTTACAATACAAAATGTAATCAAAAGATAACCATTAAGTCAATTGAAGTTATTTATTCATAAATCTTTGGTTCTTGGAAAAGTTTCCAATAACCTCTTCTTCCAGATTTGTTTCGGGAAATTCACAGAAATCGTACATCACTTTTATCGCAAAGAATATTCGGTCGCAGCATCTTAGTAGGGTAGAGTCAAATAAATGTTGTGGTAAATGATGAAAACAGTCAAATTTAAATATGAAGGAAAATATATTGTATGAAATTATTAAAGTAAAGGAGATTAAAGAAAGTATGTCGCTTCAACTATATTATAACATTTTGAAGATTAATTTTGATTATAAAGATAATTTATTTCCTTAAAAATATGAAAATTACGTTAAATGTTTGTCATTGAAATACAAATAATAAAGTAAACTAGAGAAAAAAGTACAAGAAAACGAAACCGAAAGAAAGGAAATTCGAAAGAACAATCTCACCCACGAATTGTAGATTTGTTTTAATTATCAAGAACTGTATTACTCCCTCTGTTCCGAAATAATGTTTACATTTCTAATTTGTTTTAAATGCTGCAATTTTCTTTACTAGAAAGGTCTAACTTGATAAAATTCTTTTATGAAGTGCCGAAAACGAGAAAAGGAAAGCATGATATAAATGTTGTTAAAAAATGCGACCCATAACCATGGAAATTTTTGTTGGTTCTGACGTGCTAGATCGTTATCTATCCTGATAATCGGAAAGATTTATCCCAAATATAAACATTATTTCGGAACAGATGGAGTAATAGATTATTCATTTAATTGATTGTATTTATTATTCAAAAGATATTTAAATGACTTTTACACATGAAGTATTTGCATTCTAATGTTAAATTTAAATGAAAATGTAAACTTGCATTTTTTTCTTTATTGAAAATGAAAGAAAATACATTATCTTACGAAATATTAGAATTATATATATTTTCATGATGATAAAATTTTAAATCCTAAAATGAAATGACACAAAAAAAAGAAACTAGTAAATCAAAAAAAATTTTTATTATTAAGAACATCAATATGAGTTTTGCAAAATTTTTATTATAACAAGCAAATTCACTATTTGACATCTCTCTTGATCAATATATTTCTGAGTTCAAACTAATTATTTTCAATAAATGAAAATCTGTTAATAAAAATTATTAATTATAAAGAATCTAATTGGTTAAAATTAAATCTAAACATTTTTTTAAAAAAGAACATATTAAATTAATATATTAAAATTTTAAATTACATTAAAAAATAAATAATATATTCCTAAATTATTTTAAATCTATTTACTTTAAAATTAAACTAAATTATTTTTAATTAGTAGGAATCAAAGAAAATACCAATCATCCATCTGTGTAAGAGAGGCACAATCCGAATCAACATACAACATGTACAATATCAACACACAATTCCAAACATTCCTCACATTTATATCCATTCTTTATGTGGGCAGAACTCTACTTTGCCAACAAATTTTTATGTTATCTTTTGTAGAAGGGGAAATTTCTTACAAAAGATTTTGACAACTCCATTTCACAATTAAATATTTAGTAATAACATGATAAATTTTTTATAATGCATGGAAGGAAAAAACCCAAAACATTTTCAAAATTTGTGCATAATTGTATAACGTTTTTTGCAAAAAATATTTTTTTGATTTCCTAATTCAATCAAATTTTCACATAATCATTTATTGTCATCGAAAATGAGTAAATTTACAAAGTTTGGAGAAAATTGATTGAATAAAAAGACTTCAAAAATAGGTTTCTAAATTCCATGGATATATATATATATATATAGAAAGCAAGGTAATATAAAGAATGGAAAAAACGTATATACGAGCCATACTGTTTGAATGCAGCCTAACTCCAATTGAAAATTATTTCTGGTTACCAGTGGTTACATTTGCTAACTTCAGTTCTATACCAAAAAACATGTCATGTTACTTATATTCTGAATAGGTACAATAATTCTGGACACAACTTTTCAAAGTACAGATATTTATTTAATTATATTGACTCACAAAACATCTAATATCTCAATTTAAGTATAACATGACTTAGAACACTTAAAATAAGTGACTCATATATATATATATATATATATGTCTTGAAAACGCTAGTTTAACATTATTGATAAATTAATTAATGAAAACATTTTATAAAAATATAATTATGTAATATGTTTCGGTGTTTCTCACATCATTATTAGTAATAAATGGTTACAAATGAATCAAAATAAAAAAATTTTAATGTAATAATAACAAATATTTAATGTGTTGTGTCACTGTGCTTTCAATTACATTTGAAGTTCAAAGCTTCCGCTCAAATAAATCGAAAACGATTTTTGAATTACATGCTAATGTGGTTTATAAATTTCTTTATTTGAAAAGACAAATCATTATCTCAAAAACCCGATAGTGAACATTCATAATCGAGTCGATCTAATAAGTTTCTTGCTTATTGAATGCATTGTATGAATAAAATCTCTGGTGTTTCAAAGGATGGGTTTGCTATTCTACAAAATTGCATTCATTCCATTACGAGCGGTTGTTCTGTGAATCATTATCAATTAGACACTAGTATCCCACAATTTAATTAAAAATTGACAAAGTAAGGCCGCATCAATTCTTAAAGTTTTTAATTTACCTAAAAATATCCACTAGTATTCAAAAATACTTAAATAAATTATAGTTTAATATTTTTATTTTTTATTTTTGACTTTTTTTTGTAATTTTAATGAAGCAATTTAGAATTATCGTTGATGACGTAAGACACATCGAAACGTACAATTATTATATTTTAAAATGAGTTTAAGTTACTTATATTGTAGCAATATCAAATTACCTTTCATATTAGTGTGAGATGTATCGAAATTAAAAAATAATAAATTAAAGAATTAAATATTCAATTAAATTATTATTTTTTTATTATATATTATTTCTAATAAATATTGGTAGCGCATCTCCCAAAACTATTTGGAAACTTTATAAAAAATTTCAATAAATCTCAAACTATATATATTCTTAATTTTAATTCTTTATCAATTCTAAAAACTTCAACTACAAATGTAAATCTCCTTTTCAAAGATAATAAATGGTCATTTTTATATTTTATTTATTATAATAATTATATTTTGTATATATTTTATATGAATTATAATAAATAGTATATTTCTTAAAAATTTATAATAAAGGCAATGTGATTTCGATTATAAATTATTAAATATAAAGAAAAATTACCTAATAGCCATGGGGCGCAAGACTGATCAATTCCATCTTTTGCTGATTTGACAATTGTTTCTGGCAGGGGAAGTGAATGTCTGACCATGGCACCGTAGAGACCGTATTCTGCCATAATACTCGATTTTCCCCAAGTATGTTCAGTTTTGCGCCATTTAGCTCGGCGATTTTGAAACCAAACCTATCCAAATAAAATCTTACATATAAAACGAACACCTGATTGTTAATAAACACCTGTATTCGATCCTCCGGTAAATCTGTTTTAATTGATAATATTTCTCTTTGATACACATCCGGGTAATGTGCCTCTTGGAATGTTTTCTCCAATTCTTCCAATTGGTAACTGGTAAAAATCGTTCGATGCCGACGTTTTTTGTTTTTCCGTTTACCGGACTCGGTATTATTGGCCGTACTGATATCGCTCGCTTCGCTTTTGTCATCTGAAAATTAGCAAAATTAATTTCAAGATCAAATCTGAATACTGGATCAGTTTTAGAGCACCTATCAATCATTTGATAAAAGCGGTTCACGCTGACTAATTACAAAACCTCACAGCTAATTTTCTTGTTTAGCGAGAATCCCACTAAATCAGACACACAATATTTGATCTATGGAGCTTTTTGCCAATTAATAGAGTATGTAAACTAGATGATGAAGTCACGCTGGGATCGAAGGAGAGCATCCTATAGAACCGCATTCCCAAATTCTGTAAAGCATGAAATAATTGCTAATTCCAGCGATGATTGACAGACCATTCCAGCAGGTCATCATCGCATATCTAATTTTATTTCTTGTATCAAAAATGTTTTACATTTTCTATCTTGTAATTCTTTTCAGTTCCCCTTCTTGATGAGTATCCGTTCACGGTCGATTTTCAATACCAATTACTCAATAAATATTTTTTTAATTAAATTAATTAATTTATAATTAAATTGATTGGGTGACTTGGTATTTTGGTTTCGTTTTATTTTGTTCGACTAAATTCGTTATATTTTTCATTGATTTTTAAGATTAATTTTCGAAAATTTAAAAACGGTATTAATTAATTGTTACTTAATATTAATTATCTGATTGTGTAATATTCGTTATATTTTTTGCGTTTATTACCATAGGACCACGATTTTATATACTACATTTTTTATGAAGAATTACAAATAAAAACCTTGTCTGCCTGAAGTCAGAGATGGCGACCAAAGAATATTCGGATTAATAACGTTGTGAGATGATAATAAATTATTATTTGGAATCATTGTCGAAGGGTTACTGTTCAAAGAATAACTCCACGTTGCCGCTAAATTCGCGGCAGCCGCAAGCATTTGTCGGTCGGCGAAAATCGGATAATATGACGAATTGTCGTTATGGAATAAGTTATCATCTTGATTTGGCTTGTGTTCGTGAATCGATTCTTTGATTTGATCAAGGAATGTCGACGGGTTAGGCTGAGCTGCAATCTCGAGGATATGGTTGATGGCAAAACTGTTTCTCGTTGGAAGGGCCGGAGAAATGGACGTTGTCGAATAGCTAAGTGGATGGACATTGTAAAACGATGTCATCGCAGAATAGATTCTGACAATTAATCACGGCTATTTATGGTGTTTATAGCACATTTTACTCATAGAATAAGCAAGCCGATTGCATAATTGAATAAAAGCATTTCCCAAACACACAAATACAAATTACCTGCTTACAGCCGGCATGCATCCTCCACCTAGCCAGCCTCCCTTTCTGTTCCCCATTAGCAGAGAATCAACCAATTAAGCACGATATCATTAAACAGTGTTCGATAATTGGCCAAATCAAATGATGCAAGAAATATTTGAAACAATTCCGAAGCGGTCCAATTGGGAGACCTCTTCATTGATTGATAACACGAACATGTGATGGACGCTTGATGGGTTTCAAGTAGATCGCATGGTCAAGTGTTTTTAGACAATCAATTGACTTTCTTGACCGGTCCTATATGGATTTGACAAATTTCCAGACTATATCATATATGTGATCCCCTTGCTAATTATTGTAGGCTAATTCTTCGGTTTTCATTGTACCGTGCTCGGTGAAGCACCAATTAAAAACCAATGATGATCAGAATTATTATTCTGTCACGGAACACAAATATTCACAAATCGTTATTTATCAAGTTTTATTCTAAATAGATCGGATTTGATTTTATCATGAACCAGAAAATAATAGCAATTTGGGGATAATTATCCCGAGTTGGCTGGCGCGTTGTTTACGCTCATTTACTCTGCCAATCAAATATTATTTGTAAATATTTAATTTTTCAAGCAATTAATTTTTCAATAATCTTCCGTATTTATATCGCGGAAAAATTAATTAATAAATTAAATAAAAAATTTTTTTAAATGGTTTAAAAAATAAATGAAAACGATAGTTTTTTTTATTTTCTTTTCCATTATTATTATAACAAACCTTTCATTTTTTAAAGAAAAACAGATTTTATTTTCTTTATTGAATGTTTTTCTCATTTTAGGAACGATAGAAATATTGCCTCAAATTTTTGAATAAAAAAATATTATTTCCAAAATATTTAATTTTTCAAGCAATTTATTTTTCAATCATCTTCCGTTTTTATATCGCTGAAAAATTAATTAATTAATTAAATAAACTTTTTAATGGTTTAAAAACTAAAAGAAAACGATGGTTTTTTTTATTTTATTTTTTATTATCACTATAATTATAATAATAATTATTATTATTATAGTTATTAATATTATTAATATTATTAGAATTATCATCATTATTAATTATTAAAAATAATTTTTTACTATTATTTCTATTATTTCATTCTCATTATTATTATTAATAATATTACATTTCAACTTTTTTAAGAAATAATGATTTTATTTGCCTTTTTAGAATTATTTCTCATTTTAGGAAACAATTGAAAAATTGCCTCAAATTTTGAATGAAAAAAATTATTATTTCCCAAAATTTATCTGATGACATTTCTGGTAAAAAATGTTTTTGATTAAAAAAATCTTTTTTTCAATGTTATTTTTAGCCTGATTTTTATCATTTTTATCAATTGGGGGAAAAATTGAAAAATACTGTAATTAATTGGGCAATCTATTAGCACTTGTGATCTATTGGCCTTCTTTGGTTTTAGTTGAATGATTAGTTATTAAATCAACATTAATTATTAGTTATTATTTGAAAGAAAAATTTTCAGATTTTTCATTTTGATAGGAATCTTTTTTCGTCTTTTTCGTCGTTCGGAAATGACCAAATCAAGAGAGACTTTCGCTGAACTTTACCGAAATTTCATTCTGAAAATTTTTTGTTACTTTGTATTTTTTTTTATTTTTGATTTTTTATAATATTTTTCAAAATTTATGAATTTATTTTAATTAAATTTCCTTGAACATTAATTATCTTGTCTTTTGTCAATGGTAGAAAGAAATTAAAATAATAAAGAAATAAAATTTACTTTATTAGTAAATGAAAAAGAAGTCATATTATCGGAAATGTTATTTTCTTTTTATATTTTATTTAAAGTTATTTTATTTTTGGGGAGAAATTAACAAAATTAACATTTTATAACACTTGGTCATGTCTATTTGTACTTTTAATAATAATAACAATAATAATAATAATAAGAAGAAGAAGAAGAAGAAGAAGAATAAGAATAAGAATAAGAATAATAATAAGAAGAAGAAGAAGAAGAAGATGATGATGATGATGAACAGCAAAAACAACGAGAACACAAACAACATCAACAATAATAAGAATATTTATTTTAATAATTAGTGAATTTATTACATTATCAATATTTAATTTAATTTAACAATAGAAATCACTTTCATAAATTGTCGAATTTTTCTTTTTTTAATAACAAATAAATTAAATTTAACATCTGAAATTTATTCGAATTACATAACATTAAAAGTATCAATCTGTCATCTAGATAGGCAAAGCACAACGGAGAAAAAAAGAAAAGCAACATATAAAATAAAACATACGGGGCTGCCCCATTTAAATACCCGGAATGAAGTAGAAAAGAACATGACACAAGAATAATTGTTTAAAAAAACATTGGTGGTATCCACGATTCTGAACACACTTTATTCAGCGTCTTACCAGCTTCAAAAAGGAATTTTCTTAAAAAATTGATGGGTTGGTCTCCAGAAATTCTTACATAACCTCTTTAAATTCTGTTTTTGGTGTGATATGTTTACCTTGTAATTGTTTCTTGAGGAGGAACAAATAAAAATCACTCGGAGCTAGGTTCGGTGAATAAGAATGATGTGGGAGGCTGCGATAACCCACCTTCTCTATTTCACTTGTAGAGAATGCACTTGTATATCTTAGGACATTATTTTGGAGAAAATAGAGATTGCATTTTCAGAATTTTCGTGTGGACTTCCTGGCTTTCTATACCTGTTCGACGTAGTTACAGGAATTAATTTTCGCATCCTTTTCAACAAAAACTATTGAAACGGCGTCACAGAAATCCCAAAAAATATTTAACCCGAGAGATTTTTGATTGCGAGTTGATGCCCGTAGCTACTTATTTAGGGATTTTTTCTCTTTATACTCATGTTTAATGTCCCGTAGCTAGAGAGAGAACGGGGTTTCATCAACTGTCACAATGTTTTGCAGAAACTTTGTGAAATATTACATTTATCATCCATTCATCATCCATTCAATCATTGCATCGGCCCATGATCCGACTCTCGGTATCATTCGTATACCAGACACATCTTTTCTTTTTTTCTTGTGATTTCAAGCTCACCCATAAATACTCCCCATAAAATTCATGGAAACAATTTTTTCTTCATTTTTACCGAAGCAGTCAAAATAATACGACTAAAACATGTTCACAATTTTTATTTTAGCCACAAGAGTTTTTTAAAACTCACAAATCAACGATAATAACGTTATCCAAAACAATCAATAATATTTTGTTACAGCATGCACACAGGCACCAATTTACACAACGACATTTTGCAAGTGCCAATCACAACGGCCAAATTCCAAAATAATAAGAAAAACTGGCCAATCACAAGGCCGAAAAAACACCACGATGTGGTTTTTTAAATTCGAGATTTTTTTAACGAGATTTCGGGACAAGGTGATTTATTTATTTTTTTTTCATTTATTTAATTTTTTTACATAATATATTGTTTAAATACCGAAACATAAAATTATATAATCTCAAAGCAATAGTAAGAATCAATAACCTAATTTTGTCCACAATTCAAACAAATATTAACCAGAAGATGTCGCAATTTTCATTTATACAGTGCGTTCCAAAAGTCTGTTCGCACCCATAAAAATCATCACTTATACAAATTTCCTAAGAGTAGTGTATAAATGCGGGTTCTCCCTCACTATCCCCCCCAGGAACGATAACCATGGCAACTGTCGCGATCACCCTAGCAACTGTCGCGATCACCCTAGCAACTGTCCCGATCACCCTAGCAACGGTCGCGAGTACCCTAGCAACGGTTCCGATCACCCTAGCAACGGTTCCGATCACCCTAGCAACGGTTCCGATCACCC
>MQRK01122866.1:0-10258 GCA_001938485.1 Girardia tigrina
TATATATATATATATATATATATATATATATATATATATATATCCATGGAATTTAGAAACCTGTTTTTGAAGGCCTTCTACTCAATCGATTTTCTTCAAACTTTGCACACTTACTCATTGTCGATGACAATAAATGATTATGTAAATGATTGATCAAAAAAACTTTTTAAGATCCCAAAATGGGAAAAAACGGAAAATTCGGAGTTCCCGAACAATATTAATTGCAAGATATCTATTTGTAAATTATAAGTAGTTTATATTGATTTTTATTCTTTTTTTAATTAAAATTTTTAAATTTTAAAAACTTTATTGGAAAATTAGAGTTCTGTCTACATAAAGAATGGATATAAAAATTTTAATTTTTTGATTTACTATTTATATACCATAAGCACATCGACTTAAACCACGCTATTAAAAAATATATTTTACATTAAATATCTAAAAATATACTAAAATTTTGAAATTACGTTTTTTGTATATTTTTTTAAATAATATATTTTTATAGTTTCTTTAAATCGCGGTATACAGAGTGTGGCAGTTATTTGAGCACAAAATGATGTCTGTGGGAAAAAAATGAATAGACAAAAAAGAACATTTATTGCATATTAATGTTTTATAAACATGAACACATACATAAAGAGCGAAATCATTCAATGAACCCGCCATCAGCAGCTATAACAAATTCTATACACTGTCGAATCCAACTACAGGCAGTAATGAGAGGAGTCTTTTGAATATTTTCCATCGCATCCACTACACCAGATCTAAGAATTGAAAGAATATTGTGGGGATGACTATTGGAGTCCCTCTTAACTACGCCCACATATAAAAATACATTGGGTTGACATCTAGTGAGCTGAGGGGCCAAACGCTAGGTGCGATTTGGTCGTGAAAATTCTCAGCCATCCATTTTTGGGTCGTTCTAGCTGTATAAGATGATGTTGAGTCTTGTTGAAAAACATACGGCTTCCCACGTGCTACAGTAGCAATCCTAGATTTGACACGTGTGGCTAACATTTTGGTGTAAGCAAAGGCATTGATTCTAGCATCTAGAGTAAAACAATGTGGAGGCATCACATCACCTTTACTATTAACAACACCGAAAACCACCGATGATGCTGGAAATTTTGTATACTTCACTTTTACATCACCTTCTAGTTTAGAACAAAGTTATTCTCATCTGAGAAAATCCAGATCATTCCTGAATCCAAGGAATATTTGAGTTTGTTCAGAAGACTCTTGGCTCTCGTCAAGTGGTTTTCCTTGGTTCTTTCTGACATGAACTGTCCTCTCCGCATTACGTTTATTTTATAACGGAGATTCTCATGAACCACACGTTAGATAGTATCATCGTCAACCTGCCGCTCTCTGGCCAGTGCCTTCATTGACTTCCAGTATCCTCTTCGATGGAAGCTTGGATTCGGCTTATAAAATCTGGCGTCCTGATACTGTTATAAAGTCGACAATGTCTTTTCATTTTGGAAACCTCCGCTTCATCACTCTTTGCAGCTCCTATTTCTCTCCGAACTTTGTATATAAATGATCAGTTGACTTTCAAGAATGCAGCAGTTTATAAATCTGTGTGTCCTGCAGCCAGGGAGACAATAACTACATTTCTTGCGAAAGTGTAGATTATGTCATATCTACCTGCAGCAAAAAAAACTATATAAGTATCACACAATGGAAAGTGCGGCACCTATTTTGTGTGTTCTCAAATCGCTGCTGCACACTCTATATAAAATTAACTTATGACAAATCTAAGAAACTGAAAATAATACTGATGGAATTTGTAACATCCAATAAATGACAAGTTCAAGTGATTTTTGAAGGTTACATTTATGTTAAACAAACAAATTCGTCAAATCGTTTTTTATCATTCGAATATAAGAGAGGATTAATTAAGACCATAAATTTAAACATTGTTAAGAAGAACTTGTTGGGAGATTCAACGAACACAACAAGGTTTTGTAATCAAAAAGAATGTCAGTTTTTGTCTGGGGGAATTGTATCTAGTTGATTCATATCACGTTACTGTCGGAAACAAGATTGAAGAACTGAACACTGTGGACCAATGCCACATTGTGTGAATCGTTAGATGAAGTTCAAGGAGCCTATCAAGAAATTCACAACCAAAGAAGTGCACTTTCATCAAATTCAAAAGCTTGAAGATCGCTAGGAAAAGGTCGTGGACAATGATGATCTTTATTTTTAGGAATATTTGTTTCTATTGTACAAAAAAATCATTAATTTATAAAACGGCGCACAAACGATTTCCTCAACTTTATTTTATGACTAAATCTTGTTCCGAGAAATTTTATTTTTTCGGATTTTCTTTTTTTATTTAATTTTAAATAAAATATTTTAAAACTATTCAATGACATTTAGACGTAGAAAGAATTTTCTCGGAAACCTTAGCAGTCTTGTGGAAAGTTCAAATAAAATTTACGAAGTAACACCAGACTGCAAGTTTATCATAACCGGGGGAAACATAGAGAATCGTCTTACAATAATGTCTTTAGTGAAGAAGGAAATAATTAATGTGCCTACACCGCATCATTTGCCAGTGTCGTGTGTTTCTCTCGACATTGACAGTATCTCTCCTATGACAATCACCAGTGGCTCTTTAGGGAGCGTTGGAGCGCCCTCGATGGTTGGCATTAGACTTTATGGAACCACCGGTTCACTAGATTCCACGTGTGTCGTGTGGGACTGGACCGATTTACCGACCAGCACTGTCATACAAACCCTTTGCGGTCATTCCGGTCCCGTGACAAGCGTCAGTTTGTGTATGTATCTTGACATTGTTTTAACTGGAAGTGAGGATGGAACTGTAAATCTGCACACTGTCATGCGAGGTCAATTTCTTCATTCCATAACTCCAGGAGGCCTTAGTTCTTCTACCTTGTCTATAAACTTTGTGGAAATTAGTCGAATCGGACATGTTTATATCCAGTGGCAGCACGGTATCAGTCCTTCAAAAGACCAGTTCAAGTCTCTTCCTGCCTCGTGTTCCGCAAGCCACCCGAAGCAATATATAAGTGTTTATTCGTTGCACGCTAATCACATATCGACCTGTGAGCTCGGACACAGCAAGGTCAATGTGATGAAAGTCGTGTCGAAATCTCCGGGAATTTTGAACAATTGTGCCCTGGTGGGAAATACGAAAGGAGAATTATATATTCTTGATGGATACTACTTGTCGGATCAAAGCACTCTGAATTTCAACCACCCGATATTGGACGCTCAGTTACTCTCTCCGAACGGTCAGCACCTGGCTGTCGCCCTCTCGAATGGTTGTTTGATCATATCTTCAGTGTCTCTATCGAAACTCGAAAAGTAATCAGTAAACAAATTATTCGGCTGTGATTCTATCAGATGAGTTCCTTTTTAATTTCATCTTACTTTTCTAGAAATATCGAAATCTCTTTTCTTTTTCTCGATTTGACTGATTGTGTGTGTTGTTAAAATGAGATATTCCACTTTTTACAGGTTTTGCAAATTATCTTTTTGTAAAGATGAGTTATATACGTTTGTAACTGTGCGATGATGACCCTGCTTTAATCTGGTATTTCTAGCTCTTTTGTATTCTTTCTCAGAAATTCTTACTGCCATGGGTTGTACTGCCTAATTTTGTTGATACTATTGTGTTTTGGATTTCATTCAACCATGATTTCACTGATAATGGTGACGATGATGATACATATCGACTATATTTATTTGGTTTTTATTTTGACGATTGTATATTGAGTGTGATATTTCGAGTAATATATCTATTTATATGACAAATGCTTTTGATGCTTAGCCAAGGTGGACTTGACGGTGGCGGGTGTTGTTGGGGTTGGGTTGAAATCTTTTTAACATATGCATGTCCAAATACGTCCTAGCCAATCTCGAATGATACGAGCATAGATGTCTAGCATAAAAAGTCAAGGATTACTTCTTTGGTCGTATCATTTATGAGAAGAGTTTTGGGATAACAAGTAATCAAAATTAATTAGCAAAGTAACTCAACTGACGCAATTAATAGTTGAAATATTATGGGCCGTAAATATATTTATGGTAGTTCAAATTATCGATTCGCCACATAATTTATAATTTTTTAATTTCAAATTTTGACAAAAGTAAAAAATATATTATATATAGAATAATAATAGTAGTAATTATAATTATATTAATAACTAGAAAGTTTATAGACAGCAAGCCGCCCGTGGAAAAAAACTTAAAAATTTAGTAATTTTTTAAAAGATTTTAAAATTTCACCTGAAAGTTTGCAAGAAGTCACTCAATTTCTTTTAAATTTTCATCAAAATTTGTGCTTTAATAATGGCTATGCCGATCTTGAGATCAGGAGTTGTTGTTGTCATATCTTTAGTCTACAAAAGCAGTTATCCAGATCGACCACGTTGAGGAATATGACTGCTGCCCATTGGGGATTTCTTTCCTCCTTGCTGAGTTGTTTACATACGGAAGACTTCCGTGAAGACGACATTTCGCATGAAATATTGGGTGTCATTCTTCCTCAGTGCAGCAATTTTTAAAGCACAAATTTTGATGAAAATTTAAAAGTAATTGAAGGACTTTTTATATCAAACTTTCAGGTGAAGTGTAAAAATCTTTTAAAAAATTACTAAATTTTTAAAAGTTTTTTTCCACTGGCGGCTTGTCGCTAATAGACTTTCTAGCTATGTAAGATAAAAACACAGTTTAAAATGTAAAAACTCTAAAAGTTAATATACTCAGTAGTAATTTTTAAAATAAGAACTGTAAAAGAAATAATAAAATAAATAAAAGTTATTGCGTAAATTTATCATATCAATCTACTAAAAAAGAAATTAAATAGTTTTTTTACAAATTAATTTTATAATTAGATGTTTATATAAATGGAAAAATTAATTTTATTATGCTTAGAATATATATTTTAAAAGTAAATAATAAAAAGTTGGATTAAATAAAAATTTCAAAAAATAATATAGTATATAATGAAATATTTTTTAAGTTTTACAAATTCATTGGATTACGTGGTTGCACGAACAAAATTATTGAATCGCGCTGCTCTTTGAATCATTCTATTTTGTTCTTTGTGCATTTTTGTATTCTTTTGCTTCATTCGGTTCTTTTTTAACGAATCTTATCCCGTCGACAGGAACTTCACGTTATGCATCCGATATCTTCTTTCCTTCCTGTTACAGCAGTTCTTGGCCTTTGTTTTGGATGACTTTCGCACGTAATTTAGTGTGATAGGATATTCTATTTACTTCCAATTAATGCGATAATGGTACTGCGGTTACCGATTCACGCCTTCATTGTGACATGCAAGTGTATGGAAAAGTTGGTTTTACAAAACCTTCGTCCTTAATCATTACCTCCTTCACAACTGTCGAATCTTGGTTTGACATTCCTTGCCGCGATTCTGACTATATCAATGCGAAATCTTTGCGCAAAATAGTCTCCACTTCTAAGTGAATATTGTTGATGTCGGGATGATGCCGTCTGCATTCTGTGTCGCATTATACCATGTAACCATTTTGCTCACATACTAGTCGCTTTGAGCTACCATCCTTTTATAGTTCGCTGACTAAGCTCCACGATGCCGTTGCCGATAGAGAGGTTTACATGTAAACTGGGCAGTTACTCCAGCTCTTTGGAGTAGATTCATCATACTTGCACCCCGAAAAGTACTTTAGTTATTTAACAGCACATTCTACGCAGGCGCAAAATAATTTACAATGTTGGTCATAGCTACACAAACATATTTTTTATTCTCGAACGATCTCTGGTACTAAACCATAAACCTCTCTTGACTATTCTCTTAACTATTCTGAAGAATTTTTCCGCCCTGATATGAGTGACATACCCTGCCAGATGCTGCCATATATTCCATACGCTAATCCACTATTTGTCCAGGTGCACAGATGTAGGGTCGATTGATGCATATTGTACGTATTCCTTCCCCACCGATCGAATTTTGCCCTTCATGAATGTTTTTGGACTTCACGTTTTCCTCGCCATGAACATCAAAAGCCCAACTCCACTTCGACATCCCAATTCGCCTCGCCTACTATCCGCTTGATCACACTACATGCAAGCTACAACCATCCGCAAACTGGACAGTGACTGATTAGACTGTTCAGAAGTTCTGGGATACGGAATTTCTTCTAAAGTCGTTCTAAATAATTGAGACGAAAAAATACATTTTAACATTCATCATTTCTCGACTTTCTATTCATTTTCACCCGTGAAAATGTGAAAAATATTTTGTCCTTTCAAATATTCGAAAAATTGTAAGAAACATTCAATTTTATGATACAGTTACTTTTATTCTTTGTTCACAGAGGTTTGTGGATGACGACATTCTGAAGTTATCGTCCGACAAAAAAAAGCATAAAAGAAGAAAAAGTTAATGATATAAAGGACAGAATTGTAACAATCGTATTTTTATTTTTTTATTTAATTTTAATATCAATAATTAAATAGTTTTAAAAACATTTACAAATAGTTTTTAAAACACAAAAACGCTTGTCATAATTTATTGTTATTAATTTCGACGAATCAACCACCATCATTAGACTTAACTACCAATGATAAATTTGCACTTAAGCCCTAAAGTAATATTTATGTAATCATTGTAATTTCTTAATCATAAAAATACTTCCAGTAAAGTTGAAGACGGTGTTCGCACATATATTGTACGATCAAAGGATTTGATTGTCAATGATTCACATAGATCCTCTTCGCAAAAATCTTAAAATTACTTTAATCAACTTTACTATTTAAACAATTCTTTCTTAATTGATCAATATTACTATCACTAAATATTTATTATTTTAATGTCTAACACAATTTATGCTACTCTCAAATGTGATCGGCAGTGAACGTCCTAACTTATATTATATATTTATGTGAACTTATATTTATTTATATTTAAATTAATTAATGAAATTGTGAATGTACATTCGTTTATTCCACTTGAATTATAATAGGTACTTGTTGGTTTTTAATTACAATTAAAAATTAATTTGTTATTTTAATTAATGGCTCGCCGTCAATTAACAACAGGACATAAAATTTAATTAATCTAAATTTAATTTTTATTAATTAATTTAAAATTAATTTATTAATATATTTTGATGTTTTTTGTCTGTAGTTAATTATTAAAAAATTAAAAAAAATTCTTTCGAATATTTTTTTATTTTTCCGTAAATTTTTCTCAAGATAAATATTTTTATGAGTCATAAATGTATCAAAAATAAATTCATTCAATTTAAATAATAAAAAATATTCAAAATAAAAAGAATGCAGTTATTTATTATAATTTCCTAATGTCACTAAAGATGCATCCATTTGATTGGGAATACCTCGAGAACTTGGGGGCGGTTAGTTGTCCCAGTCGTAAGTAAGACTGAAGAATGATTAGGGGTTTCTCAATGGTATAACATGAGGCCGAGACGTTCAATGAATGTATAATATGTTGCGTCTCTTTGCACGTACTTTCGAGAATGATGGGCGGGAATCGACACATGTTTATGTTGGCATTGATCGTCGATGGACAAATAACGCGTGGAGTATCTGCTTCATGAAGCTCCATTTGTTGGTCGACAGAACCCTGTAGGTTGATGCGGAAATCTTTGCATTTCCTTTGCTCAAAATACGTCAGAATATTATTATTCAAATCAAAATTAAATCTCAACAGGGTTAATTTTTCAAGAAACTTTATAACTTCTGTAGGTTGATAAAGTTGCATCTTTGTCGAGACTTCCTGAAGAATGGTGAGGACCAAAAGACCAGATAATATATTCCTGAAATTATTTGCAAACATACTGCTGATAATGAAAACAATTGCATTCTCGGTTTTCATTATATATAATATTTATATTCGAAAGAAGTTATAAATATACAGTCGAGATATGAAAAGTAAAATGTGTAATATTTCGACAATTCAATAATAGAAACATCGGTAAATTATATTATATTATATTTAGTTCAGCTATCAAATAAGAACCGGAATAAAATGATTTAATCATTTAAAAATAAAATATTTTTTAACGCAAAATTATTTATATTATATAAAGATGGTGCAAACGCTTCATTTTTTTTGGGACGAGTTACACTAATCTTCTGCTGCTTTTAGAAACTTTTAAATGTCCTTATAAGAAGACTTAATAGTAAGTTTCTGAATGCACAAAAAGTGTAACTCTAAATTAATTGCTAAGCATTTCAACTTGACAAAATATCCTCCATATACAAAATGCATCTAGCACATAGCCCACGTTAAATCGGTTGACCCTTCAAAAATCCATCATTGTCTTGGCCACATCTTATAGTGATTCGTACAAATCTCACGTCGAAATTCTGCCAACCCCTCAAAAGATATGGTATCATATCTGAAACTTGCATAAAGCCACTCAATGTTGTAATATAGCATTAGGTCACTTTGTAATAATAGAAAAGCCTGGCTGTCCAATGATCTTTGTTAGGCTAAATCTTGATAATAAAAATATTAGTACAGTATAACCTCTAAATTTGGCCAAAAATGGATAACACCAAACAAAGTTGTTAACATCTCCATTTTCATTTTAAACCAATTTCACTATCATTTTCAATATTAATAATCACAATGAAGTCATCTTCCTCCATAGGATCTTGAAAACTTGCATTGAAATCTTAAAAATTTTGACCAAAAGCAGAATTTGGTCAAATTTGGAGGTTATACTATGTATCTCTTTTATTACATTACACTGTGATGCTTACACATGGTTTAGTGAATTACATTTACTCAATAGTACGCATAATTCCCCTGTTCACATTCCACCTACTGCGCATGGTAGTTCCTTCTTGTCAATTTAATGGCATTCTAAAGTTCTTTTAATTGTGATGTTGTTTAAAGAAAACTCTTATTTGTCACATTATTTTTATTTTAGAAACATATTACTTAATGTTTATAACAGTGATAATAATATTTTTATAACATTTTTCTAGATCGGGTAAATTATAATATTTTTCAATTTCTACTGGGTAACTGGGTAAAAATTAACTCATATTTCTAAGTGTATAAAACATTTATTTTACATGTTACACACATTTGAAAATAATTGTAATTAATGAATTCCTTGATGCTGAAATTAGTTGCACAATTTTTCTAAATTAGGTTGATATGTTGTTTTTAATCTGAGTTAATCTATTCCTCGCAGAATTTAAAATGAATTTCATTTGTTAAAATATTTGCTAAAATGCTAAAAAATGCTAACGATTGGTTAATTGAATATATGGCTGCGGGTAATTGCATTACCCGCGGGTAGGGGGTAATACAATTTATAAGTATTTTAATGTAATAGATTTAAATAAAATATTTTTTAAAAATAGAAAAAAATATCTCGTAGACTAACTTGTCATTTTAATATTAATGATTTTCGTATTATGTGATCTAAAGATTATAAGAAATATTGAATGTCTTTCTTGTGGAGCAAGATCTGGTGATAAAAAAACAATGTTTAAATGTCTATGATTTTTTTAAATTAATCAAATCTTTTAATTATTTGTTGTCACACCAGTAGAATTATATTCTACCAGTTTTGTGGGTCGATGAAGGTCTAGTTTCGAGCGCGATCCCTATTCAACAAAAGATATGCAAAAAATTATTTAAAATTCGTACGTTTCAGGAAAATATATTTAATATATCGAATCTTGTACACAAAACAAAACAATAATCCACATATTTTTAAAAAACCCCCAACAATGATTATTTAAACAAACTTTAAATTTTTATACAAAAATTTTCAAATTAATTTTCATGTCCAATTTTATTTCGGGCCCCCGGTTACGAGAACTGAAAAGATGGGGGCATAAAATGCCAAAAGTATTAATCTAAAAAAATGAGAAAATCGGATATCGAATTCCTTAGGACTGCATTAAATAATTTAAGTTAAAATTTAAATTAAATTAAAATTTGAGGATGACTTGTGTCGATCAATAATATAATTTAACTAGATTCTTAAATAATGGATACACAATTAGCTTTCTGTGAAATAGTGGTTAAAAGTATTGTGAGGGAAATTTGGAATGTTGTAAGTTTGTTGTTTGTATGCTGTTTAGATTTGTGACTCTCCTACTCAGATGGGATTGATAGGTTTATTGATTGATTATTTTGTCGTGTTCCCCCTTGTTTCAACATTTTTTGTAAGCTCAGAGCCCCCATCCGTTTTTTAGTTAAACGGCAACTCTATCACGCAATTTACGCTTCAGTATCTTAACACTACACTCA
>MQRK01122881.1:0-13466 GCA_001938485.1 Girardia tigrina
TTTTAGAGCAAAACAATAGCTTTCAAATAACATATAACATTACATCAAAAAATTTGATTTAAATATTAAATTGATTAAAAATTCAAAAAACAGCGGGAACTTATTCCTCAACCTAATATATTTTTAGCTCCATCTATTTGCCGATAATTGGTCAAATGAAATAAAATGCATATTATGGAAAAATATTAATTAAAATTGATTATTTTTTCTTATTGTATCTTTTTTGATAAATATCGTTAGGAGTTAAGTTGAAGCTATTTTTTCTTTGATTAATATTACTTATCGACTTTAAAATAACAAATACAAGAGAGGAAAAATCATTCCAGGTAAAATAAATCACATGTGATTACTGTTTGTTATTTTAGGTCAATTATGAACAGTAAATAATGTGACTTGCGAGTCAGCCGATATCTTCTATTATTTCCACTGTTCCTGTGTCGATTATACCATTTCTTTCTGTCCAATTTAGGACGTCCGTCCACACTGATACTCGAAGAATATCAAAATTATCATTTAAATTAATAAATAATTAACTTAGCGTAAATAAATTTTGTTTAAACAACTAAGATGCAAAGGGCTTTCAATTCTAGATAATGTTGAAAAAGGTAAATAGGTCTCAAATTAGAAAAAAAGTAATTAAAAAATTAATTATATGCAGTTAATTTCTATCAGAATACTCAAATACCCTCGAAAATACCGAGAAACGATTTCTATTGCCAAAATATTTTCATAACTAAATAAATCTTAAATTAATTTCAAAGTTGGAAACATGAAAAAACTATGTTCCCAAATTTATTAAAGAAAATCGATGCTGTATTCGAAATAATTATATGAATTCGATATTTGCTTACAATTTAATTTTGTTTCCAACAATGATTATTTTTGTGAGAAAAATAATAAATTAAAAAATTATTACAAATTATTTTTAGTAATTTCTTTAAATAATTTTATTTGTATATTATTAATAAATCTTTGAAAACCGTGCTTATTTTTAATTTCAAATATAAAAAAATAATTATCTGAAAATCAACCCAGTTAACATGGCGGTCACACCAAATTCAATTACAGATCGTCTTTTACAGAAAATGTTCTACAGTGGAAATGATCTCGGTCGATTTTTAACACAGTTTAATTGTTATTTAAATGTTACTAAAAAGTTCAAAAAACCCTGAGAAAAGTTGGTTTATTGTATGGTAGACGAAGACTTAATCGAGGAATATTAAAGAACGGTTGTAAAGCCAATGATTTCGAAGACAGGCTACAATTCGCTTTCCAAAGACTCAAAGATATAATCGCAGACTGGGAAGAGTTGTTCCAAGGTCATCGAGAATCTGAAGATATTTAAAAATATATATTTAGTATGTTAAAACATTAGTGAAAAAGGCTTTGTCTCACGAGTTAACGGAAGAGAAATTGATTGCATGTATACTGATACAGTGCGTCAACGATGAAGATATAAAGGAGCTCAAATGCGTGAATTAGAAGATGTCCGGTTTATCGAAAAATTGTCCTTCAAGGTAGATGGTATACATAAAAAACACAGTCAATATCATTTAAAGCTACAGGCATACTATTCAAAGTTAGAGACCGTTAATACAACCAATGCTAAGTTCTGACCAAGAAAACGCGAATACCAAGGGGGCACGAATGTCACTAATGTGTTAACAGATATCGGAACACAAGAAATAATACAGTTCAAAGGCCAAGACAGTGTTGGAATTGTCACCGGATTGACATATAAATTGAAAATTTCTAGACAAAAAGAGCCCAGTTTGTTTTGGTTGCGGACAAGCAGGAACATCAGGGGATAGTGCCAAGAAATCAAATGTCAACGTTGTTGAAGAAACGGACACAGAATATCGAAGTGTTACACAAATATCTAGGAATACAGAGTGATAACAGAACACAACTTGTAAGGACCTATGAAGGAAGACCAAATCAGAATTTCAGAAAAATCAATGCCGTTACAGTAGAAGAAAACATAAAGATTAAAGACATATTCGATTATTTATTGACACTAAAATGTCGGACTCCACAAAGCTGGGAGTTTGTCGGAGCCATATTTTAGAAATCGCAATTGCTTATTTCCACGTGGCCTTGGAGTCGGAGGTGCTAGTAGTTGAGAACCTGTACAAATTTTTAAAGGAAGGTTGTGAAAAAGAATTTTTAATTGCTAAAGAATATGTAAATGGCATGGAGAAGTGAGAGGATTAACTATAAGAGACATTGAAGGCCCAGTGTTACCTTGAATATTCAGGGAAGCAAGTCTTTTTGATTCCTGAGCATGAATAAATATCATGTGTTTGGTTGCTTTTCAAGACTTACGGAAAATTGTATTGAATAAATGTGAGGAAAATTTTCTGATGTGCAAACGACAGTCGATTCACAACTGTAGGGAAAGTTCAGGTTGAAGTGACAGCAGGAAATCTGAGAAAAATGATCTATTTTGTAGTGGTAGAAAATTTAATTCCTGATCTTATTGGAGGAATCGAGTTTCAGATGCTCTTTGGGTATGTACTGTGTCAGGAGCGGCCCAGCAATAATGACAATGAGGATTATCTATGTAAGTTTCCTATTTAGGAAGACTAAAATTAGTAGGAAGAATTTGGTTGTAAGATCATAAAAATGAAAGAAAGGTTCAGTTGTTGCCTCTCACAATTCTGATGACCAGTTAGAACTATGAGGAACATCATATACGCAATGTTATACGACTGATTTTCTATACGCAATGTTATAAACTGATTGGGCTGAAATCTTTCCGGAAGTGAAGTTAACTTTGAATTCAGCTATACAAAAAAAGAATTGAAGAGTAGAGCTGGTTATCTTTGGCAAAAAAAATCTGCAGAGAAATATCCTTGAGGACACACTAACAGCCTATTCAAGAACTATGACACAATTTCAACAGAGAGGAAGTTTCAAAAGGGAGGTAGGGTATTAGTCAAGGTGGAAGCAAGAAATAAAGGACAATAACGATACGAAGATTCATACACAGTGGAGGAGCAAAAATATGATCAAAGATACATAATGCAGGAAGAGGAAAATTCTTTGGAAGAAAAATTAAATATTACAAAATTATTTTTAATAATTTGTGTAAGTAATTTTATTTGTTTATTATTAATACATCTATCCAAACAATTCTTACTATTAATTTAAAATGGAAGAAAATATTTATCTGGAAATCGACTCACGTAAGAATTTTTAATTATTATATAATAATGAGTGTTTGAGATCAATTTTTGTCAATGTTCTGCTGTATACATCGTGATAGACATTCATACACATTAGGTTGTACTATATATTCTGGTAAAGGTCAATATCTGAAATTCTGGACGTTCCACGACTAAATTTTGTAAACTGTATTTTTGTGTTAAATAATCAGTCTGCTTCGAAACATACACATGAAATATGCTGTTAGCTTCTTTTTGAATTATGATTGGTCAATTATCGGCTAATAAAATCAATCGTATTTCACCGATCAAAGCATCGCCATGAGTCATTGCGACAATAATTGTCTGGACATGTGCGTGTATTTCTGTGACAAGAGAGACACGCCTGCTTGTATTTTATTGTTGGCTGCCAAATATCCGCACACAAACACTCAATATTGTACCTGTAAACCAAAATGTAGGTCAAAGGTCGTTTGGTGATTTGTAAATTTATCGAACTGTAAAAATATCGAAATTGAAATTTTATATTGTCATTATTTATTAATATCTCGCAAATAGAAAATTTATTCCAATATTTTTAAATTAATGTATGCAATTTGTGATAAATTATTTCAAATTTTTAAAGCGTTAATGGGGGAATAATAATTGGATTAATTCAAACTATCTAGTTTCGTTAAATGTCTAAATTAAATGAATATTTCAATTTAAGACTACGTGATCTTGATGTGTAAATTGAGTATTACTGAACATGATTATTATAAAATAATTGGAATTAATTCGATTTGATTTCATTTGTAAAATGAACGAAGTTGTTATTAGTGTTCTGATAATGCAGTTTGAACCGATATAGAAGCGACAAGTTATCTTTGGCAAATATAGAATATATTGTAAAAGTACTTTAATGTCGCGCATATCCTGCATGACATTTGTTTAGTTTCTCGCCATCATTTTTCCATGCTTCCATGATTTATTATTTAGATCACATCTAGTTGTATAGTTGACGATCATTTTAGTAATTATTTCAATGTACAAATGAATATTTTATACCAATAAATTTACGGACAATTTTTAGTGGTCTTTTATTCACTCTTTATTAACTTTAAAAGAAAATTATATAACAGACATTATTACCAAGTAAAAGAATCGCGATTATTTTTTTAATATTAATTAATAACTTTTATCGGTTTACTGGAAATTGAATAATTATTTTTTTTTCAATTTTTCGAAAGAAATTCGATAAAATGTTCATGAAACAGCAGTACCCCTTCTCGAAATCACATGAATTCATCGGGGAGGCCAGGAAATTTTTGTCCTGATAGTGTTCAATTTTCTTAGAGTCTGTTATCTAAACAAAAATGTCTTTAATAATTTAATAATTTACTTAATCCTTTCTGTTTATTGTAATAGTAATTGTTGATCAATCGATAGGAATTTTTTATAATTTGGTGTATTATCATCTTAACGGGTTTAATATTCAATAAAGCGCTTTTAGTACCATCTGATGATTAGGTTAAGTTTTGAACCATCCATTTGTTATTTGTATCGAAATAAATAATTTTGTGAAAGGGTTTTATAAACAAAAAAGATTTTTATCCCCGAACTTTGGAGTTAATATTATTTTAATGTGACAAAAACATTACGGTCATATTTCGATCATTTTAGAACATCTGTAAATTTTGAATTTAAGGTGTTTTATTAGGTGTTGGAATTAATTCGTAACGTTTTTTGATTCTAAGAACGATTTATTTATTTAAAATTTAAATATAAAAATACATTACTAAAAATATTTTTCATCGCTTGTTACTACTTTTCTCCATCTTTCATGTTGAAGATGAATACCCAGTCGAAAAAACGCTTAGGCATTGGAGTCAAGCCATGAATCAATCAATTTTCGACATTCTTCGTAAGAAATAAATTTTTCCGTCGACAAACCAAATGCCATCGACCGGAAAAGGTGATAATATGTAGGAGAAATATCTGGAGAGTACGGAATAATTAAGTTGATGTTACTAACAATTGATAGTAAGGTGAGTCCTTAAGATAATATTTATTAACAGCTGATTTAAGATAAATTTGTTTCTGAAGGCAAAAATATAAAAATTCAATACTTACGCAATCTTTCTTAAACCGCTACGAATTAATTCCAACACCTTATGTAAAATTTTTTGAAAATTTTTAAACTTATTATTTTTTTAATATTAAACATTTTAGGTTTGTATTCATTTTACATATATTATCGTATTGATTAATTGAAAATGAGGTGAAGTTTTAGAAATTGTTTCGAAACATGACTTAATTGTGTTTTAATTATTGTTAAAAGACAAATAACACCAGAAAATATTATCGTTAATTTCGATGTATTATCCGACATTTTCAGACAAAACAATTTGCAATCAGCATTTATATATGAAAGTGATATTCTTGTAATCAGTATGTAATAAGTAGATCACTTTAATACTTTCAATAAATTTGACAGTGTTTGTACATTGATTTTAGAATTATGAGATTTAGTCGTTACCCTCTCAGTAATTATTTAACTATGAACACCGCTAAAAATGATCCATATCAACTTTATTATTTAAGCAGTGTTTTCTTTATTCAGCAATATTCTTATCATTTTTCTTTCGATTATGTTCCTATATTCGTTTGCTGATATCTTAACAACTTTCTCTAATTTAATTATGTTCACCGATTACCTTTATACTGATAAACTAAATCGGAACATAATCCAGTGGAAGTGATATAAATTTGCAGCTATGGGTGAAATGATTGTGGAAAACAAACATTTTTGAAAATTTAATAACAATTTTTATTTAAATGCAAAATTTAAACACAAAACCCTATAATAACACAACTAAGAAACATTATTAGTAGTTGACAGATGTCCTTGACATTTAAGCAAATTTTCATTGAATTATTTCGAAGTTTCTTGTACAGATCCAATGATACCTCCAAACACTAAACACGCTTCATTAAATAGATTAAATCTTGTAGGCTACTATAGTGATAGCATCTTACCTTCCCCTTTCTCAATTTTCTATATGTTTTCGATATAGTTCAGATCGGGAGAGTTTCCACACCATCCGCGAATCTGAATCGAATTAGAATTGAACAAGTTTGCAGGTATGGACAGGACCTGCATCCTGTTGAAACACACTATTAAATTTTAAAATGTCATAATCATTTGCACTGTGTTTTTAATGATGCCAAGGTAAAATTTGCTGTTTCCAGTTGTTACACTTGGTACAAAGTCCAGAGATCCTCGTCCTGATGTTGAAACCCCTTCATGCAATCATTTCTGAGGAATGTTTGAAAGTTGGGATTATGTAATAAGATGGAACCTTTGAAATTTTGGGAGCCTCACAAGTTGACAAATGGACCAAACTGACAAAATGTCGACTCATGAGCACTTAGCCTTTAACCTCAAACCATTCATCAGTCTTCTTCATGTTGTTTTTGTACTTGCTCCACTGGATGTTTCATTTTGTATCTCCAGGTGTTTGATTGTAGTTTGCTTTATCAAGTCATCATGCCGCTTTGTCATAATTCAGTACCAAATAGAGCCTTTAAATTTCATTCATTTTACAACTTTTCTAACTATGGATTTTGGAAGGTCTATTGAATAAGAATGACACAGAATTCTGATGAAATTTGTTCTTCTCTAGCCATTTTGAGCAACCACTTTAGGAAACGTTAACAATTTGATGGAAAAACGTTGATAAACGTTAATGGACTTTGAACGAAATTACATTTAAAAGGTAAAATTACATGAGTTTATTTGAATTTTTAAAAGAATATCATAAACATTTAGATTAGTAATCATCTCTGTAATTATGTCATATCAATATGCAAAACGAACTTCTAAAGATGATGCCAGCAAAATTTCGAAAATAGCTGTTTTTTTCCAATCATTTTAGCCACAGCTGTAGTGCTGAACAAAGTCAATGTTTTACATGATATTTTATATATAAACGATTTTTAAATTTAATAAATAATTCTTATTACATTTCATAATACAGTTCGTGAATTTTCTGATTTTTTAAAGTTAAAATGGCCAGTTAAAACAAAACTAATATTATTATAGCTATTATCTATGTTGTAATTTTATTTGCCATTCGGTGTGAAATATTTAACCCTTAATAACCTAGAGTTTCAATTTTGATACCAATCTTTTAAACCGAATGTTCACATTACTATTAGTTTTTTTGGCTGTACGTATTTTGCTGTTGTATAATATTCTTTCCAACGAAAATAAAAAAAATCAAATGTCATTATTGTTTTATTTTATCTATGACATATTACTTGCGCGGCAAAATAAAAATAAATCACTTTCGTAAATCAGGCTACTAAGGGTTAATTTGTATTGCCAGAATGTTTCAAGTATTGATAACTTAAGTTACCTGATAAATTAGAATGTATATTTTAAATCTGTTCTTGAAACAATAATTTAATCTTTTTTTGTAAAAATGAGAGTGGTTTTTTATTGTGTCTCTAAAATAAAAAAAGATCTTTGGAACGTCACGTAATAACCATTTTTATGTAATAATTTAATAACTTATCAATATTTTTATTACATTTGCTGTATGTAGATGAAAGTGGTAACGATCTCAAGAACAAACCTTTTATCATATTTCTTTTATATTTAGGTTCACCAAAACTGTTAGGAATTCTATACAATCCTGTCAAAGTTTTCTTTCTTTAAATCAAAAATGTAACATGCACATAATTGCATGCACATGCAATATTATATTTTTATAAGTGCTTTTGCTTAGCAGTTATAGAACTTTTCAAAAATAGACTTTCACTTCACATTTCAGTGGTCGACAAATTTATGTTCACATGTTGATAAGAATATATGTATGGAATTCATTTATCATCGCATTTAAAAACTGGCGCAATTCGCTTCATTACAACGCTATATGTACGAATCAATAATGTTAGTGAATGTGGACGTTTGATATTATGTGACCTGTTTAAATAGAATGGGCTTGTACCGTTAAAAGAGCCGATTGTGTACTTGGATTCTGCCGCTTCATTATCGGCGATGGTGGTGATGATACATTGATTCATTGTAAACAGTTTCGTTTCAAGATTTCGGTCACTCATTTGAAAAATGTTTTATTATTTTTTTATGTTTCTGGATTTTCTGTTGTTATTAATATGATTATTGTGTCTTATAATTTTTGGGGGACTGTAAATTTCTATGGTTACAACTGTGGTTGGGGGACAGGATAAATTACCCCAAATGAGATAAACGTGAAATTTCGATAGTTATTGACGATGAACAAAAATTTATATAATTTTAATTTTCAAAAATTTTAAAAAGTTTTGGAACAAATGACCATGACCAAACATTCAACTTTAAAAAACAATTGTTACTTTATTATTGTATAGAGTAGTTATAAAGTGCAGACATTGGAAAAGTTTGGTACTTATGTCATTCTTTAATCTTATAAAACGCATATAAATATTCTTATTTCTGTTGAGATTGATTAATATTTAGTTTTAGTTATTTCCGGTTTCAATTTGTAGCAGTGTAGTCGATTATACTAACGAGGGGGGTAATTGCAAAATTACTAAAATCATGTTTGGATAAAGGAGCTCAAGTGATATAGATATTTTTCTCTAACTTTTTACTGGTATTTTTAAGGGACTTACTTTTTACTTGTGTTACATTTATTGTCAAAGATCACAATTAATTCTATATAACTTAACTTTTTATATATTTTAATTATTAAAATAATTAGTTTTTTTCGGCGACTTATTTTTTCAATTGTTCTTTTTTTTATTTTTCAAAAGTTCTAATGAAAAAGTTTAGAAATTTTTACCACGAATGTAAGACTTATCTTTAATTTGCTGACTTAACTAGCGAATAAATAATAATACTAATTCTATCACAAGTATATATCACGTGATCGAGAATGTGGAGCATATAATGTCTTCCTAAAATGAACTGGTCAAATCAGAATGGCATGTAGCAATAGGCAATGTCGTATTTTACCACAACCCTTTCAATAAGGCGAAACTCCTTAAGAAAAAGGATTGAACTGATGTATCAGGAGTCATTTGAAAAAAATATCCGACTTAAGAAAAGATTACAAAATGTGCTTCTATGATTAAACTGGGTAACAAAAAAATATTTTTTGAAAATCTTCCAAAATTTTCCAGCTAAATTAGACTAATTTTGATGCTCTGAGTCCGAAAATGACCTTGATTTTACTCAATCAAGTCAGGTTATTTTGTTACAGAAATTTTTAAAAATTTGATTTTTTTTAAAAAAGAATTTCTGTGGATCATGAGCTGAGAAACCCCTGATGTTTTGTTCCGTTTTCATCATGAAATAAAAGTCCATGCATCCAAATTCATTCAGTTTTTATTTAGTCCATTAAATTTGATAAGCATAATTATGCGTAATATTAGTATAAGAATGAGCGTTACGTGACACAAAATTTCAGAATTCACGGCATTAATCGGTTCTATGACAATTCGTTGCCGGACAATTCGTCCCAGCGCATTTTGGTCACAGAACAATTCGTCGCATGTATTTGAATTAAAATTATTATTGCCTGATGTAGATATTTTTTTACAATGGACGATCCTGATCACGATATTTCTTTTTCATCAGAGGAGAATCTTCACCTGTAAGCTTTCGCTCAACGTTTATTTGGTTGATGTTCTTTTCTTTCTGAAGTTTAACTACTAACCTCAGCAGAGTTGGGTGTGCAATTTGAACTGTCCGTGCAAATGCATTGTACCATCTTCTACAGCGTTGTTAGAGCAAGGAATGTTATCACGGACAGCTTGGTAGTAGTTGTAGATATCGGATGAAAAACGAACACCACCTCTTCCTCGTCTTCGTCGTCTTCCAATGAATGCATCTTTACAGTAGTTGAGAAGTTTATCGACTTCTGGAAACGAATCTAGATCTAGCACATCCAATCATATGTTATGAACCACATCGTAAACTTTTTGAAATACATTAAATTTTAATTTTTTTACAATTATTTAAAACATATTTTCTTATAATAAATATTCAACGAATGCGTTGAAGGACAATTCATCGCGTATGAAAACAGTAAAATAAATAATTTACGATAAATAAAAATAAAAATTTTACGACGATGTGGTTCATAACATATGATTGCAGGTGAAAATCCTCTAAGGAAAAAGAAATATCGTGATCAGGATCTTCGATTGTAAAAAAATATCTACATCAGTAAATAATAATTTTAATTCAAATATATGCGACGAATTGTCCTGTGACCAAAATGCGCTGCGACAAATTTTCCTGTGACGAATTGTCCGGTCATCTATTAATCGGCGTTTCTTCGATTCCCGTGTGTGAGTAGCTGCTGGGTTGTCTCTTCAGCGACCAGCAGTAGTCCGCCATCATGTGGGCCATCGAAAATATCGGCCTACAGCTTCTCAATGGTTAGTTGAGGAAAGGCACGGGACAGGTAGTTGAAGCACCTCCCATCCTTGTACAGAGCGTGCGTAAACTGTTTCATAAACCCAAGCTTCATGTGTAGCGGTGGGATCAATATCTTCTCCCAATCAACAAGAGGTTCGTTTATGATGTTTCTCGTCGCAGGTACCAACTGCTCTCGCGCCGGCCACTCTTTCTTTAAATAGTGCGGGGCTCTGTCTCGACTGTCCCACATACATATAAAGTATGGGTACTTCGTGAACCCGAACCGCTGACCAAGTAAAATGTTCACCATCTTTAAGTCGACGCAGATCAACCATTGGTGCTGCTCAGATTGGATTTTGTCGAGCACGTACTTCACTGCTTCATATTTCTCTTTCAGAGTTTTGGAATACGCAAGAGGGATTGAGGTGAACTGGTTCCCGTTGTGGAAGAACACACACTTCAAAGAGGCCTTGCACTGTCAATGCAGAGTCGTCAATCTCTAAGATCGTATTGAGGAGCACCGAGTTTAACAAGAAGACCGGCGACATCTCGGTAGTACACAAGGTGTTTATCCTGGTAAAAGTAGCCCATGTAGTCATCATGCCTTCTACGAAAGAAAGTAATACGCGTGTCCTTGACAAGTAGTTTTTTCTCTTTGAGTCTGGAGGCCAACCGCTCGAAGGAAGTCTTCGACAAGCTGACATCCCGAACCAGATCATTAAGCTCATATTGTTAAAAGGGCTGCGGACTATCTTGTGCTTCATATTCCTCTTCTATATATCCTCGCTCGTATGTAGTGGTGGCTTCATCGTCGCTGTTGGAAAGCTCTACAAACGCTGGAACAGGAATTTCTTCGCAGTGAGCCAGTAGATGGAAAGTTTGGATACTGAAGACTGTGCCGATTTTTCCGGTTGATGCCAGTAGTATTGATTGTGCAGAAGTAACAATCCGATGCATGATCAAAGGGCTCCCTCCAAACCATCGGAATCCCAAACTTCAGTGAAGTTTTCGGGCCCTTCGTCCACTGCCGGAGGTATTTCACGACGTCTTGAACACCGTGTGTGGTGCCGAGGAGTTATCTTGGTCATCCAGCTTGACTTTAAAGTAAACGCTTAAAACAATAGACATAATTTTGTTAATTCAGAGAACAAAGAACAAATTAAATATATTGATTCCTAAAGGGTTAGAAACGAAATAAGAGTTAAGAAAATACAAGGAAAACGGGAATTATTATTGAAATATCTTAATAAATATATTTGGAGAAGACTAATCTTTAGTGTGAACAAACTAATGTAGCTGACTATGTCGTGGAAGGACAATTGCTCTAATAAGACTTATTTTTACATTGTATTTTACTTGTATATTTATGATTTATTTTTTTACTATTATTTATTTAGTATATATAAATAACCAAGTACAACTTTTTTATACAATTTTGAAATAAAACGGTAAAGTAAAAATAGAAATTTGAGAAAATTTAAATTTAAAATCTTTTTTAGTACCGTAGTCGTAGAGTCGTGGGTGCACTCAATTATGCACAAGCATTATGACTTGAGTTTTCATATTTTTTGAGTGTCTCAGTGGGCAAGGAACCTGGTGGCACTTATCTCCTCTTCAGGTATAGATAACGTTGGCTCCAAGGAGCTAATCCGCCCTTTGCTAGGTTTTGTTTTTCATCCTGCTAGGTGTCCACACACCTCTTCACCCAGGTTGCTCTGGGTGAGGGAGCTAGTTTAGTCGCCAACTATTCGACCATGGGACAGGTATTACAGGTTTACATGGTACCTGTAGCAAACAGATTGCCTGACCTGACCTGTAGTCAATGGCCTCCGATTTCTCTATCGGTTACCAAATAAGTACTAATGCGGCCGTTGGTTGCTTAACTTTGGAGATCGGACCAGATCCGACGTACCCAACTGCGGCCATTAACTACTCATCATAGGACTAAAATCATAGGAAGTGTACAATTAACAAAAGAAATAAGTTGTAAATAATAGTAGAAATCTAAAATAGTTTTAAAAATTATATGATTTGAAAATCTTGTTTGGAAATTTAACATTTCGATGATTGACTAATTTACTGGTAATTTTTATTTTTCTTTATTGTAATAGTGTAATTTTCTGGTGCTTCGTTCTTGTGGAATTCAGGGGTTTAAAATTTTATCCAAATATTGTATAACGTAATTGTAATGATAATAATTTCATTTTATCTTTGAACATAATATTTTTTGTTCGGAGACTGTTATTTTTTTGCGTTTACTAACTATTTCTAAGCATCAAATGTTGCCAGGATTAAGTGTTCGCGTACCGTTTCAACAATGTTGCACATAGTTCATCATCAAAACCGCCTACTTAAAACATAAAAATGAATTTCAAAATATTTGAAGAAACTTTCAAATATGCTGGAAGTAGTAGCATTTATTATTGACAATTAAACCTGTTTCAGTAAATGTATTTGTCTTTTAAAATTATATTTTTTAAATTGGAAAATTCAATAAATTAAGAATTTTCATGTCTGAAATAAATATCTATTTTCATAGTATTGATTTTCTTGTTCACATTGAAGAATACTATATTTTAAAAATTCAAATCGGTATGCATGGTTTTTAAATTTCTTTCTGGAACCGAGAACCTACAATTAATACCGAAATCACCCAAGTATTATGTTCCCATTTTCATCCCAAATCTCAAGATCAAAAATTTGAATTATACTTGAGTAAGTGAGAAATCCCAGTTTGCAAAGTCAAATTATGTGTAAGAGGAGATCAAATTACAGGGTGTGGCAGCTATTTGAGAACAAAATGACATAAAGTTCAAAAAATGAATATACAACAGAAAAATAACATTTATTACAATTTAAAATTTTACATATATTAACACGTACATAAA
>MQRK01122917.1:0-13655 GCA_001938485.1 Girardia tigrina
ATATTAAAATTTAAATAAAATAAATAGTTTTAACTAAGTTTTGAATTAAATAAATGTTCCTTCTTTCAATAAAATATTTTTTAAATAAAATTAATATGTAAATAAAATTAATACTAAAAGTACAAAATTGAATTTTAAAAATAAAATCAGAAAATAATGAAAAATTTGTTTTAATAATTGTTTATTAACAAACATTAATAAAAGATTATCAATTTAGAACGATGTCGAATGACGAGAGTTTTGCTGAGAACTGTCCAAAAGACAATTCTGATTGTATTGAAAATAAAAGTTCGAAAACCCAGGTTGGTGTTCTTAATAAAAATAACGTGTTTATTTAAATAGTTGTCAATAATCAAAAAGTGCAATTACGAAAAATTTATTTATTTGAATTCAAACTTGGCCACAAAGCATCGGAGGCCGCCCCTAATATCAACGGTGTATTGGGCGATGGAACCACAAACGAAAGTATGTTACAACGTTGGTTTAAAAAATTTCAAGGAGATGAGACCCTCAAAGATGATGATGGCCGTACACGGAAACCTGCTATTGAAAATGAAAATTAGAAGGCTTTAGTAGAAGCAAATTCTCGCACAACAGTTCAATAGCTTGCGGAGGAACTAGGTGTCACGATAGGAACAATTTTAGACCATCTCCGTGACATTTACCATTCCTTATCACAAATGTGAGCATTAGAGTGATTATAGTGAGCCTATTAATATCAATGCTTTGAAAAAGGCTACTCCGAATAATTATGAACCTGAAATTTGTCCTTCATTGAGATTAACTCATTTCAATAAAATATGTGTAAATGTTTTTCGTTCTGGGAAAATGGTAATCACCAGTTTGAGGGATTTAAACTATAATGATAAAAAAAAAACTATTCATAAAAAATTCATAGACTTCGTCTTTTAATATTTTTATAATTTTACATTAATGATTGGAAAATAATTGAATATTGTATTGTCTGAAAGCTGAAAAGTAAATGTCTTAGAACTTTCTAAGTAAGAAACGGCCTAGCACAATTGAATCTTGGTCTGTCGGCAGATACTCATCTGAACCAATCCATCCGTATCGCTGGTCTTCGTATTCAACAGCGAATACACCAGATCCATGATCACAGCAGATTATTATTAATTTTAGTAAATCCTAATCGAAAATTCAGAACACCAATCAAACGTTTTCCACTTCAAATTGAAAATCTGATAAATCTAATTATAAGTCAAAAACAAATTTAAAATACTTTATTTGTCAAAACAAAACGTAATTTTAAAATTCAAATATATATATATTTCTTGTTTTTTTTCCATTCATTTTATTAGCTTATTTTCTATATATGTACCAATGGAATATAGAAACCTATTTTTGAAGGCCTTTTACTCTATCAATTTTTGCCAAACTTTGCAAATTTACTCATTTTTGAGGACAATAAATGATAATGTGATCAAAAAAAACTTTTTAAGGTCTGAAAATTAGAACGAAACGGTCCCATCGGAGTTCCTGAACACTGAACAAAGATCTACTATATAAATCATGGTTTGTTTGCATTACGCAAAAAAATAAATTGAAAAATAAATGAAGTCCAGTAAACCAATTTAAAGTCTCACTAGTAAATGAAAAAAATATTTTTTTATATCCATGCTTTATGCGGACGGCTCTCTGCTTGGTCAACAGAATTTTTTATCGTGTTTTTTTGAAAATATTTTTTTAATTTAAACTTTTTTGGCAAAGTTGAGTTCTGTCTACATAAAGAATGAATATAAATTTTTTTTTATTTACTAGTTATTTTTTGGAACAAAAATAGTATGACTTCATATAAGTTCTGAATAATATATAATTTAATAATTAATAAATATTAAAAATTAAAACATAAAAACTATGTAATCCTAATAATAAAATATATTTTACACTAATGTTTGTTTTAATGAAAGAAAAATGTTATTTAAACATTTTATTATAACAATTATTTGTTTGGTGCGGTTCGATAAAACAACAAAAGATGTCTCTCAAAACTCGATTTTTATTAATAAGAATAATATTAATATAAAAATACAAAGAAAGTGAATCATTTTTTCAATGAATAATTTTTATAACAAAAGAAAAGGACGATTATTTAAATAATTTTTGTTTAAATATTCGAAAATAGAAAAAGTTAATTAATTAAATATTAATTAATGTCTGATTTTTTTAGAGCAAGAAAATTTTTTTGGTTTCCCGAACGAAGCGAAAAGACAAATTTAAATTGACCGACAATTTCAAATAAAAGAATATTTTAATAAATATTTAAATTTTATTTATGGAAATATTTATCTTTATTTTTTCTTCATTTTTTTATATTATTTATTCTTATTAATATTGTTAATATTTTATGGACACTAAGATTATCATAACCACAGGATGATGGATCAAAGGTTCGGATTTTTTTTCAATTTTCATATTTTAGTATCTGTTATGTTTGAAGAATCGATATAAATTTATTAATTAAATGATATATTTAAACAATTGTACATACAGTGCGTTTCATTTAACAACAGCAGGATACGAAATTCTAACCTTAATAAAATTGGTTGAATTTAGTTATCCAATGAAATAATAGTTCAAGATCTTCTAACAATTACATTTATTATAGGAATTTAATTTACACACACTCACACAAGCATATATACACACATAAAAAAATATCAAAGCACACATCATTTTATGGTCATTTAACAATTTAAGGCTCTTTTAACAGCAGTATTTCGGAAAGGTTAAAAAAAATGATTTATGAATTGGAAATTATTTCCTCGGCGTCAGACAATAATACGGACCCAGCAATGGATGTTTCCCATGACATTCATGCTAAAAAGAAACAGAAATCGTAAATTTTAAATTCAAAAAGATAAAAATATATATAACTGACTCACAAAAATTAACTCCGTCATCTCGTGCGCCGTCAAATTTAGGTTACAATCAACGATTGAGGCCCTAACGAGGACCGGTTCACTTTCTCCAGTGTTGTTCGTCTCGAAGACAGACGTCACCGATGCCGTTATAATATATACATTTATGTTATGTCATTTTTGCTGTTGTTAAATGAAATGCACTGTAACAGTATCAATTTTAGTATTGGATTGTGGAATGAATTTTATATAGTGAGAATATTGGATAAAGGTAAATTCTTGTACATAGGGACCCTTAAGAGATAATAAGTTTTCTGATATCTTATAAATTCCAATGGTTAATCTTAACATTGATGCTTATGCCTCTGTACGTATTATATTTATAAAAGCAATAGCAATTGTATCATAATTCTGGATAATATTTTGTTTTGTGTATATGAATTTTTTATTATCATAAAAATTAAGTTGTATGCATGAAAAAATATTTTTTTTAATTTGTTCTATTTGGTTTATTTCTGTGATAATTAAAACAAAAAAACACTTCATGGACAAGCAATGGGAAAGGAATTTTTGAATGAATATTTAATGCTTTCATTCATTGCTACACATTGTTCTCTGGAAGTCGTCTATAGAATATTGTATAGAAATATATACGAATACATAGAGACTCTCTGTGTTATTATATTATTAATTATTTCATTTATACATGATTGGAAACCGACAAAAAATTAATATTTCATTCAGATATGGTATAAATTTTGCCAATCAAATATAAGCGCGAACACATAAATATAATATAATAATAGTTATAAATAATACGTATTTAAGCCGTAGACCTGTCGTCGGTGGTCCATTTGACCCCCCTGAAGGAGAATCGGTATGAAYGAAAAAATAACCTTTATGATTATTTAGCTTAATTTGTTACTATTAATTAATTAAATATTTGGGTTAAAAACTTTGATCTTTTGTTAGAAGAATTAAGATGTTGGACATTTAAATAAAAAATATGCTGAAAATTAATAGAATAAATAGACAATTAACTAAAGATTAATATTTTATTTTGTATTAATTTCTTTATGAAAACCGCTTTTTTGTTATAAAAATTGTTTTTATGCTGGATTTAAATCGCCTACAGGCTTGAAATAAAACTCTTGGTTTAAATTAGACATTTCTCTGATCATATGGGCTTTTGGAAAACCTTATGGTTAGGGTGCATTTCATTGGATCTCCAGGTTGTCACACGGTAGGTAGCAGAAACGCAGTGAATTGGATGACTCGTATGTCTTGCTGGGCCTATTTTAAATTAATTTTCAGACAAATCATCATTTATTTTGAAGTTTCGTTCATGAATTAATCAAGTTCGATTAAAAAAACATTGATTTAAATAAAATAGATTGTCGATTCAGCCAATAGACCAATCAAAAAGAGCTAATCAAGTAAAATATGTTCAATACTCGATTCGTACGATTGTCTCAACTCTCCAACTCAACTCAATTTGCTCACATGCAATTGCATTTACCGACTTATTGACTCTTGATGAGTCATCGTAATAATAACTCAACAAAAATAATAACCCGAACAAAAACATCTTGTTCGTATTGTCATGAGTATTCAAAGTCATGAACTCAACCAAATAATTCATGAAGATGTGGGACGAGTTAAAGAAGCGAGTGAGGAGGAGAATGTCCCTCTCTATGACGATCGTTGTTCTCCAATGAGGCACTACCGGCTGGAGGAGTGCCTTAGATTTATATATATATGCAGATAAAAGTTTAGCATATTCATAAAAATCGCTGATTTGCAGAATTTAATCTATATAAGTATACTAAATGGTTTATACTTAATAGTTTGCATAATTACTGTATGTCAATCAATTATTTTAAGGCTATTTTTATGCTTCTGAGAATGGGAGATCAAACGTTTCGTATTTATTTTTCATTTCAAGAATGCCGCAAAAACTAGAGGTTACCATCAAAATCAGAGCCCAATTCGTTGTTCACATGTACTGTGACTGGAAACAAGTGGATATTTCTCGTAATGTGCGAGTAAACCAGTTGGTTGTATACCGTACCTTCAAGAATTATCGAGAACGTGGAAACTTTTCATCAGCTATGAGATTTGGAAGTCCTAGTGTGACATCACCACAAACAGATATAATGATACGGCATATGTCAATGGTCCATCCAATGTGATCAGCCGAGGATATAGCAGGAGAATTAACAAATCTTTTTCTGTTTGTACAATCTAACAATGCCGTCACAATGTTTTTGGCTTAAAAGGGTGCAGACCAGCCAAAAAATCACTTCTCTCTTACATAATATTAAGGACCAAATCGCTTTTTGTAAGAAGTATGGCTCTTGGACACTCGAAATATAGATATGTATGTTATTTTCCGATGAAAGTTAACTTTGTCAATTCAATAGTTTCATAAAAACTGTTTAAGTCATCAAACGTGTCTCTATTGAGTCCTCTTGATAATAGATCATCTGGACTTTCTTTCTTTGGGATATATTTTCATTTCTTTACGTTAGTTATCGACGGTATCATTCCAATTCTGTTTGAGACATAAGTTTTATCAAACTTTTCATTATCGATAACCAAATATAGTTCATCTTAATTTCACTCCAGAAATAAATCTCTTTCATTTCTAACTTTAATGCTAATAATACCTTCAAAGCTTTTTTATCGCCCATGCAAGCGCAACTAGTGTTAACCTGGTAATTGATACTACTTTCTCAGGACTTACTTTTCCCGTGATATCACAATACGCACTCCAACTTCATTTTCTTTCTCTTCTCTAAGATATACGACTGCTTCATAAGCATCTTAAGAAGCATCGACAAAATATGTAACCCTCTTTTTGCTTCTTTATTCTTAAATAAAACTCTTTCACACTCAACCTATGCCAATTCTTCCGCACCCTTTAAAAACTTTTCAATCTTATGATGCATTTTTATCGGCAGACCTTTATCTTATTTTTTTTATTTTATCTTATTTTATCTTATTATTTACAAATCGTATATGTAAAAAGATTATGTCGAAATAATAAAAAAGCAATTGAAATTAATTCTATCATTGAAACAGCATGGGTTGGATAAAAAAGCAGTTCCCACAGAGTTCAAGAAATTATGAAAGAATTTATAGATGCTATTAGAAACGACTTCATTAGCTGTGAAGGGAATGGGAGGAAGAAGGCTGAAAAAAGAGTAGCTTGTGAAGAAGATGTTATGGTGGACATACAAGACAATAGTATGATTACAGTTAGTGAGTTAGGTATCCGTTATAACGTATTAAAGAGGGCAATGCTTAACCTAATTCGTAACGACCTACATTTGACGTTACAGTTTGATAAATGGGTACCCCATAAAGAAAATGATGGTGACTATTGTCCATAACTTAACAATGTAAATATATCATTTAAATATAGTTTATTTCTGTATTTCTAAATTTATTTTTTTGTGAAAAAACGTGGTTTTTTTTCCGGACGACGTATAAATGAAAAAGATGATTTAATATGTTTTTACAGGTATCTTCAATCTATATTACTTTCAATTCTTTTGATTCTCATTTCTCAGCAAGGATAATAATGTATTCTTATATTTCTTAGAGAATTTCTTTCTCGATGCGGACCTACGTACCCCATGGGATCCGACATCCAATACTCAACAGTGTGCGATATTAACCAATAAGTTTAAAAAAAGTTATAACTAGTTAATATTTTATTTATATTTAATTAAATAAATCAAAATAATAAAAGCGACAATTTATTAATCTAATTTTCATACAAATATAGACATTCGATCCTCAGAAAGAATATTCATTTGGAAATGGGTCCCCGGTTCACAATGTTGTCGTTGCACAATCTTGGAAAAATATTTTACATTTATTTATTTAATTTTTAAAATTCTTACATTATATGATTATATAAATAATTATTTAATTATATAATTACGTTTTCTCGATCTTGTTTCCTTCCTCTTTATTTGCTTTAGTATCAATAATTTCGATTTATTTTCATTTCTAATAATATTTATACGATTTTTTATATAATAATATATATTTTAATTTATTTTAATTTATAATTAAAATTGAAGACAAAAGAAGAAGTGAATATCAAGATAATATTCCTCGGTCTTCGAAATTAATAAAGTAATAAAGATACAAATTTAAAAATAGGGAAAATATGGAAAATATGGAAAATAAAATGCGAAATAAATAAAATTTGAGGTAAAATTGTCAGTAAAAATTTAGTCCGAATGTCGTGGACTTTGTCGTTGACTTTAGCAAACAAATTGGAAGAGACAAAAAAGGAGAGAATCGACCTGAGAACCTCAAATAGAGAATACGTAAAATGTAAAATTAAGTTAATATAAATTAAAAATAAAGAAATATAATAAAAATAATCAAAAGTTTCCTTAAACCGACAGCAGTAAAAAAACGATTCTCTGCCAAATTTATTTGACTATTTCCTAAAGTCGACGGTTGTTCGCGAATGAGTGACTGTCGCGTGAGCTTGAATTATATCTGTTGTCTTTTTGATAATAAAGGAGCGATTTCCGACCTGTCGAGAGGTCTGTCGTGAATTATCTTCTTGCTATCATATAAATAATAGAGGAATCAATATAACCTCTTATGGAAAAAAACTCTTTTATAAGTTCCTCATAAAGAATTTACTTTGATGTGCGCTTCTTAGAAATATAACTTTCTGTCAGTCAATTAATTAATTGCTAACTTATTAGTTTGTAAAACATTGATGGATATTTAATATTATTAATATGAATATAAAGAATATATAAATATATTTTAAAGTAACTCTTTGTTTGATCTGTCCTTGGTGGAACACATGGAAAATTCAAATTGGCAGTCAAGAGGACATGATGCATATTCTAGTGCCAACGTGTGAGCGAGACAGCACAACCAAGTTTTTTTTGCGTAAAAAGTGGTTGCACTCGAAAACAAATTCCTCCATCTAACGCTCAGACTCAAAAACATGAGCCATAACAGTTCATATGTTTCAAATACAGTTACAACGCCATCAGTTCATGGATCAGTGACTAACCGACCTTTGCAACTTTGTGTCGAAAAATAATCTGTTTTATCTTCTCCCTCTTCAACTCAAACCTCGATCTTTATGATAAATTTTCGGAGGTAAAAAATGTTACGATGTTATTACCAAACTGTTTGGTTATTTAGCAGTGGAACTAAATCAAAAATCAATAATAAATTAGTGGGCAACGGTATTGAAATGAACAAAGTTTTAAAGTTCTTCAAACAATTGCTGAAGGTGGATTTTCAGTGATTTTGAGGCCCAAAACTAATAATTTGTTGATAACGATTAATTCAAATGTTTTCAAAGGATTGAAGAGAATGAAAGTTTTGAGTTTGCTGAATAAATGATTTTAGTTGATACTGAAGGATAACTATTTCCAGAATTAAAGGGATCTTCAATTTCTATATTTTTTGAATAACATAACGACTGGGCTGAGCAAATTGAATTTTTTATTCTAAAAAAATTGAAAAACTTGAAGCATCTCAATATGTCATTGAAATACGAAATTTGACATAAAATAAGCCTGCGGACATTCTTTGACGATCACCATGTCCGGAACGCTCCTCTAATGCCGCGCGTATCAACAATTAATCCATCAAAAAATCAAATCCGATGTTTAGCTGCCGAAACATTTCGTTCATCACCCCGATTAACAACACTTGATTTGAGTACCTATGATTGTCCTTTCGAATAATGTTTTTAATAATTTACCGAGGCTATTGACTCTAGATTTGTTGGAAAATAATATTTACGTAATCGAAAATAATGCGCTTGTAAGATTAAAGAAGAAAAGTACAAGTGTAGAGAATATTGGGAGTGATGAGGTCGTATTTTTGTCTTCCACCCTCCCCTGATCTCAAACATCGGTATCTGGGTGTGACAGCCACGCTGCAACCGCTGAGCCATCACAATTTATTATTTCACAAATTCAAACAAAGACATCACTTTCTCGAGATTTGACGAGGGTAATGGAGTCTACATCCAACAAAAATAAATTTACCTAGAGAAGATGAGTAAAATCTTTGAAAGAGATAAATTTCGTTCAATTTCAAGGAGAAATAATGGTTTACCAATACAATTACTAAAAGAGAAACAGTTAAACAAACTAATTAAATCTTTAATTGAAAGCCGAGACTTAAATCCGTCATTTGAAAATACTCCCAATCAACAAAACTGTACGGGTCACCTAAAGTCCATAAACCCGCACATCCAATGTGTCCAATCTTATCATTGAACGGTAGTGCCAGATACCAAGTAGCTAAACCCTTAAAAATTGATCAAATCATGAATCAGCAATCCATGAAATGCTAGGTCAGCTTTGATTTTGTAAACAAAATTCTTGAACATAGAAACCACTTGGAACAAGAATATATGGCACCATTCGATATTATCAATCTGTATACTAACATTTCACTATATGTGACTATTAATTTATGTGTTGAACTATGGGAGAAACTAATAATAGACAAAACTCTAAGGCATTTTTTGGAATTCATTACAAAAGATGTACCGTTCATATTTAATAACGAATGATTTATACAAAAAGACGGAGTAGCTATAACTTAAATTTTTCTCCAAAAAATTGAAAAAAATATGAGAAATACACAGGAGAACTTCCTATCGCATACATTTGATATGTAGATGACATATTTCTAGTATTTCAGAAGAAAGAACAAGTGAATGAATTCCTCGACTTTATCAATGATCTACACTCAAATATCCACTTCACCCACGAAGATGAACAACTCAACTCACTATCGTTCCTGGATATTTCTATTGAAAGAAGCAAAACGGAATACGAAACCGAAGTACACAGAAAAACTACTTAGTGAAGTATATGCATCAGACCACAAAATTTCTGTGACCAGAAATACAACAGAAATATATTCAAAGAACTTGTTAATCGAATGTGGAATATTTCATCAACCCTTAAGAAAATGGATAAAGGTATAAAAGATTTAAATTCAAGATTGGCAAATAACGTTTACAATTTCAAACATGTTAATAGCCTGATAAAATACCCCAAACTCAATTGATTTGAAATGGAGAGATAATATACCCAACAATGAAACAAACTCAGAAATCTCTAAGAGGTTTCCATTAACTTTGAAATTGAAATCAATAAATTAATTCATAGTTACGCAATACTACTTGCATAAAAACGAAGCAAGTATAAAAGAATATTACTTTGCAAACTTCAAACATAAGACCTGAAGATGCCTGTAACGATGGATGATGTAGGCAAATGTAAATTTTATTTGGAGAAGTGGCATTTTTGTTATTATTTCTTTAAAAAAAGTTATTGAAAATAAATTTACAAGTAATGTTTATTAATTTCTGATATTTACTATTACAATAATATTTATATATGAAGAATTATGTTTGTTTAAAATTTTCAATACAATCATTTTATGACAAAGAAATTTTAATTTAAAAATCAAAATTATTTTTATGTGAAGAAGCCAAAAATAAATTTGTGTTTATCAGAGAAATATGATATAATCTTAAAATTACAGAAAGGTGTTAAGTAAACAAATCTGGCGTCTGAATTCAATGTCACTGAATCAACCATTACGAACATGAAACAGCAACAGCAAAAATTATTGATGTTTTGTAATTGGAATGATCAATCCTAAGACAAAGAGGAAAAGAGCAACGGATCTTGATGACGTTGATAATGGACTTTTCCAGTGGTTTTAGTCAAGTTGAATAAAACAAAGCATCTTGCATTCACAATGAAAATGCCTCAAAGTCTTGTTAAAATTGATAAAAAATAGTATCAAAGTTGGAGATTATAAAGCTCAAGAAGATTGTTTTTAAATGCTTGGCCTCCTGAATGAATTACACTTTGACCTTTGTGGAAGAACGAACTGCGGACTGACTTTGTTGACATCCACATGAACTAAAATTATGACCATAAAAATGACCTTCGACACCCGGCTTTTCATTTTTTGATCATGGTGTTTCTTGAGTCATAAACGTTGAATTTTTATCTTCACTGTACCCCAATCAGTTGGTGCATTATTTACATTATTGTTTACAATATTAAACACTATCTTCTCTTTGAACATTTTATCATTAAATGACTCAAATTCAATATATATTTCCTGTTGTTTGGCTGAAAGAAATATTCCCCGTAATCTAATTTGCCTTATTTGTGGTCCACTTATCATATCTTTCTCTCACGACGCTTAATCTGTTCGTTTCTAAAATCTTTGCATTTTTAAAAAACTTTTTCATCATTGATTCTTCTAACATTCCACAAAGAATGTGGCACATACAGATCTTTACTCGTGTAGTTCTACAGCTGTCCGGTCCCCACTTAGCCGGAGATCCTATAGTTTTGCGAGCTGCATCAGTGTCTCAATCTATTTTTTGTTTTAGTTGCTTTCTCATGGGTCACAAGCCTCTGCAGAGAGGTAAATATGAGAAGGTGTAAATATGTCCTCAAACAAATACAAATTTCAAGTCCACTGAATTATACTTTTATCGCCCCTGGTTGTTATTCACAATCTCCGGTAATACTTCATTATAATTTATATATTTTAATTATTAAAAAATTTTATAATTTAAAATGTTTAATTTTTGCCGACAAAATTATTTTATTTATCAAAAGAATTTGACTTTTGCTTAAATTCACAGAGATTTTCATGTACACTTGTTTCAGTCGTAAAGTCTCTCATTTATCGTATAAAAATTAAACCGGCCGGATACAATTCTCATAAAAATGTTAATTTAAGTATTAAATATATTTAAAATTTGAATAATCATATTCGGGGAAACGAATTATTCTCATTCTTGGGCCAAATAATTTCTGGGATTTTAATTAATTTGATTAAGTTTATTTTTATGATTAACTCAATCGCGATGTTTTAATTTTGTCTGTTGATATATTTTATAATCATTTTACAAATATTTCTTAGAAAAAGGAAAATGTATTTTTTGAAAGAATTTAAACTTGTGGAAGTTTATTTCTTCTTCTTCTTCTTCTTTTGACCTTAGCCGTTGGGTCGTGAGTGCACCAAAAATTTAAACAAGCCTTTGCCACATCTTTCGATTTTTAGTTTCTTTTCTCAGACATTTCATACTCAGTCCAGTCCATTCTTTTAAATCGTCCATCAATTGCCTCTTTGCTCTTCATCTTGGTCTTTCTCCTTCCATTCTTCCCTCAAACATAACTTTTGCCAGTGCTTTTTTTCTTATTTCATGACCGTAGAATTTCAGCTTCCTTCTCTTGATGATCTCTCCTATTGATTTCGGTCTTTTACCTAGTATTTCAGTCACTCTCCTCCAAACAAAGTCATTTATCTTCTTTTCTTTCCACGTGATCTTCAGCATTCTCCTGTAGCACTTCATTTCAAACGCCTTAAGTCTATCCATACTCTTCTGATTTTTTGTCTATCTCTCGCATCCATAGAGGAGTGTTGCCCAGACAATAGTCTTAGTGATCTTTAATCTGCTCTTGAGATGGATTTATTTGAGGTTAAAAACTGTGCTAAGTTTAATCATTGCGCTTGTTGATATACCAATCCGGCTTCTGATTTCCTCTTCACTTTTTCCATTCTCTGTGATAGTAGAGCCTAAATATTTGAAACTCTTAACTTGTTCCAGCTTCTCCCCTTCAATGAAAATCCCGAGTTTAACCTCGTTGTTATGGTTTCCTGAAACCATTACTTTGCTTTTTGTCTGTTGATTTCCATTCCAAATTTGTTTGACGCTTTGTGTAATCTGTTCGTAAGTTCCTGAATCTCTGCCTCATCTTTGCCGATTAGGTCTATGTCATCAGCAAATCGTAGGTTGGTTATTCTTGTTCATCCGTAGCTTATTCCAACATCGTCTAGATAGTCTATTGCTTCCATAATAATTCTCTCAAGAAAAAGGTTGAACAGTGTTGAAGAATGAATACAACCTTGTCTTACTCCTACTGATGATTTAAACCAGTCGCTAAATTGCTCACTTGTCAACACTTTTGTCTTTGCGTCTTCGTAAAGGCTCTTAATAATTTTCGTGATATGTTTTCCCATGTTGTGTTTATTAATTTTGTGTCATAGTGCTTCGTGCCACACCATGTCAAAAGCTTTTTGAAATCTATAAAGTTATGACAAATTATTCGTTTGTGGTCTCTTGTTTTCTCACAAATCAGTCTTAAGATGGTTATCTGCTCCGTAGTGCTGCGGTCCCTTCTGAAGCCTGCCTGCATCTCGCTAAGAATTTGCTCCCCTTTCGGTGTGATTCTTCTTTGTAACACTTTCAACATAACCTTTGATTCGTGACTGATCAAACTAATCGTTCTAAAGTCGCTGCACTTTTTACTATTTGCTTTCTTCGGTATTGGAATGAGGATAGATTCAGTCCATTGGGAGGGCCAAACTCCACTTTTTAAAATTTTGTTGCATATTGCATGGAGAATGGTCACTGTATTTTCGCCTCCATTCTGAATTAGTTCCGCGTTGATGTTGTCCATTCGGAATTTATTTATTAAGACATTTAAATAATGAGTCGATTCATCATACTTATCCAACATTCTCAATAAGCACTGATAGAGAGTGTTTATTGATTTTTCCTTTTTAAATACAGTAAATGTATTTGAAAGTGTTGCGTCAAGCTGACAAATTTTCACATTTAAAAAGTGAACTGTCATATCATGAAAGTTTGCGTTCAAAATCTAAGATAGATATTTTTAGAACCTACTAAATATTAAGAGAAAGCAAAAGTGAGTAATAGAT
>MQRK01122933.1:0-11793 GCA_001938485.1 Girardia tigrina
TTGTACATTGACCGTTTGTTTCTTTGGTCCGGCATTATACGTCATTACAATTACTAATTTTAGACTCACTTTTGAAAAAAAATCATTTAAAAATTCAAAGTCCAAGAACAGTAATCAAATTATTTGTGCACGTTAAAATATGTTTTCTGGATCAAAATCGGCCTCATTGAGATCTAAATTGCTTCAATTAAGAATTACATTGACGAGTGACTCGTAAAGCGCTGACTCGATCCAACTATGATCGATATACGCTTCTTGTAACTTATTTGAAAATTGTGTTCGAGTGACAAACTAACCACATATTTCGCGAAATTCACGCAGCTTTAAACACATTTAAACCCTTATATCGTAAAGACAAATTAATTATTGTAAATATTAACAAATAATGAATTAAATTTTAAAAATTCACGGAATTGTTAGAGTTACCTGTTTCAGTAAGTAGGTCTATTAGTGTTGAACCAATGATATGCATGTCACTTCCTTCATCTCTTGTATCCTCCGTGTTTTCCATTTCCATCGTCATTTCTCCTTCAACAAAAGAAGTTGGAGTTTCATGTGTTTCCGAACTGGTAACAGAAACATTTTCCACCACTGTGGGAGCAGTTGGACATTTGGTTTTTGATGTCATTTTGTGAGTCAGTGTCGGTTTCTTTGGTTTAAACGTTTGTTGTTTGGAATTATTAATCGAATACGATGGAGCCAATTTCAAATCGAACTTTTGATCTTTTCCCATTCTGTAACTATTTTTTTGTCCACCTTCCCATTGAACATCAACCCAGCCACTTTTTAATTCCGACACGACTGTGCCAATATTTTTACTGTCTTGGTCTCCCCATTTCCAATGAGGTCCGCGTATTACTTTAGCACCAGGAACCATTTGTTTAAGAGTCTGTCTACGCATGCTTTGCTTTTCATGAAGAACTTTATCAAGGCTTTCTTTGTACCAATTCCCTAAATCCGCACAAACTCGAACAACATCTCCATATATTTCAAATCCATTTAAAGATAAATTGTACTTTCCAGATGCATTTACTCCATTTTGAAAAATTCTAAAAAATCTCCATCCTTTATTGGAATCATTAAATGTATTTCTATTCAAAACATCCACTTCATTCGGCACTAAAGACCATGTAGCACTTCTGGATTCATTATTTAAACGTTTTTCATTTTTGTGTTCCATTAATGTCTCCCATATTTTTCCATCTTTAGAAGCCTGAAAATGCCAGTTCCTTAAACAATATTCTGCATCCTTTTGAAAGTATCTCAAAGTATATGCCGAAGGTATAACATAGAGGCCCAAATCGATGACAACCCAGCTATTATTTTCATCACTTGTAAAACATGAATTCATGGTATTCTCATAACTGGATAACATCAGATCTACATTTCCACTGGATAAAGTTATTCCGTCAGAACTTACAATTGAAATAAGACCCGCAATCGCTGGATTAATCCACGTTTTTAGAGTACCTCCATTTGTTCCAATCCAATAGATAATTCCACCTTTATCGAAGTCAGATTTATAATGAAACTCTAAATGATTATTTACACTCTCTTCAAATTGCTTGTAAAATTTATAGGTTTTTCTTGGATAATCAAACCATTGTTTAAGAGTTTTTGAAAGAAGAAACATTTCCAATTGACCCACAGTAACCAGGGGTTTTATTTTCATCGTCTTATCTGTCCGATCATATAAGGCATCTTGATCGGAACCCTTCAACAGTGTCAATCGAATCGGACGCCCTATTAATTGCCCATTGGTAGACATTGACATACCATTTAAACCTAAACTATTTGATACACTGTTATTTGATCCTACATTGGAATAATTGAAAATCGGAAATCTTTCTAACTGTTCCAAAGCTTGGATACATTTTACAACAATATTTTTACCAGTGCTTTCGAAGCATTTTTTAAAACATTTCAGTCTTTGGTCAATTTGTGAAGGTGATAGTTCACAATTTGTGTCATTCGAATATCCGAGAGTTATTAATAGAGCTGATAGCACTTTACTGACGATTAATTCATAAGCGGTTATACTCATCTCATCGACCATTAACTGACTGAGTTTATTGAAGGCGTTCTCGATCATTTCTAAATTATTTGCCTTGTGTCCAATCTGGAGTTCATCTGCCAACTGGCGCAAATTGGCAAGATTTTCGTTCAGCTCCAGCTCTTTTTCCGGTGATAATTCCTTTCCATCTTCACCTAACGATTGACTTTTCTTCACTAATTTCTCGTAAACTATTTGTGCCAATTGGTGAATCTTGCTCCGAATAAATTCGACATGTGATGTCATTTTTTTAAATGTCCGCTTGGTATGCCAATACGGAATTTCGGATTTGAGACTGATTGTTTCGCTCAATTCCCCCGAAAAGTACTGTAATGGAGCACATTTCACTTGGTCAATATTAGACAGTTTCTTCGGTATCGATTTCGTTAATCTAATTCCTTTATTCATATCTCCTAAAAACAAGTATTCAAAACCACTGATATTTTCCTCAGAATCATTGAAAGACATAATAAAAGGATCACTAAATGTTATAGCAAGAATGTCATTGTCATTATTACGACTTAATTCTAAATTTTTATATTTGAGATAAACTTCATTTTGAGATAATAAAGAAAATAAATTTTTCCCGGAATTTTTCTGTTGAATTTTGGCAATTTCAGTTGAAAATCTTTTAAATAATTCTTCTCGGTTATGTTTTTCACTGGCAGAAACTTTAATAACAACGGAATCATTGTCCGGAGATTTAGGATGGATTGCAACAAGAGGAAACATTTCATTCTGTTTAGCATGTGAAGATTCGAGATCAATCTCAATGAGAGCCTTGTAATTGTACATGTAGAGACAGGTGTCGCTAATAAACAGGCTCCAATCTCGCCAGTAATATCCGGTATATGGCGCCATGGACGCGCCATTGGCTATTTGGAAATCGATGAAGCACTGAAATAAAATAATGGATTATGACTTGTATTAATATATTATGAATATATATTAATATTTGCCATTAGACTGCTATTTATGGTATTAGATTAATGAGAAATTAGGCATCACTTGTTTTTCTTTGATATATCGGAAACCACGTAATAATCGGAATAACAATGTAACAATTTAAGAGTTTTCTGTGTTAACAAAATAAGAGAAACGTAAAAGTAACGTGTTAGACAACGTTGAGAAAATAAAAGTTACAAAAGAAATAAAGTATAAAAATTGAAGATAGATAAAAATATTAGGAAATGGGTTGATGAACCTAAGACACAAAGTTTTTATCTGACAAAAATTTTACTCCTGATGGACTCAGTTTATTCAACATTTCACTGTGAACACGTTTGGATATTTGAAGGCTCACTGTGCGCAAATATTTCAGTCGTTCGTGTTCTTTCATGTTAAACAATTTGACGAATTTAGATTCAGTAAATTTTATCGTCTGCACCACTAACAATCTTTTTTCAAGAAAACATTAAAGTAAGACTCAAAAATACTCGCTAGGAGCGTTTACATGATACATTTTGGTAAGTATTACGCATAGATAAACGAAAAGATTAAATAATAAGTAAAGATCTCTGTAAAGAACTAATATCGATTATCTACTGAAAGAATAGCAAAATCAAGAGAAAACCTCATTTTAGACATATATTTAGTAAAGAATTACATTCCCATTAACCTAATACTCATAAGAATAAAGCTAATTCAATTATTAAAATTAGATCAGGCCATAAATTCGATTTTAAGTTCAAAGCTTCTCACTTTCTTTTTTCTCTTTACTGTATTCTTCTACAAAAGAAAATCTTTTAAAACTTGTCATATAATTTCAAGAAAATTTGCAAGTAATAATTCAAAATTATTTTAGAAATATTTGAAGTCACACAACTCGACATTTGAACAATTATTTTAGATTGTGTAAATGACAATATAGATCAGATCACACACATATGATCAAGAGATCTATAAATCAGTTTAGGTAACTTGTGCAACTAATTTATCGCCCTCAGCCACTAAAAATAAGAATAATTTTATAAACTGAAAATCAAGTGTCTCTAATGATATTTCAGTTTGCTATTGAAATTGTATAGAAACATATAAATCTACGACTTGAATTTGTGAGTATCAGTGTAAAATATTGTCGTTACAGAGAGAATTAAGAACGTTTCCTTTAAAATAGAATCTATAAGGGTTAAACTTAAAGCCTCGTTAATACAAGATTGCTGGACCAGTATTTACTGGGTAAATGAGCCTCCTATTGTATAAATAATAATGACAAATATTTATAAATAAATCTTTATTTTTGCATATATTTCTCAATAAAGAATGGGTTGAGATAAAATTGCAGTTTCCTCTAAGAAACTCAACGCGTCAAGAAACTGGTGAATGTGAAGCATGTTCTGCTTCCACGTGAAATGTTTCTTTCTCATTCCGTTTTTTACGAAACGGTTTTCTTGTAATTATTTTAGCAGTTAGAGATTTGCTTTTACCGAGAGCGAAAAATTTATATTCTCTTCAGTAATGGAAATTGTTAAGATAATTCTATTTGAGCTAATTATAATAGTATTTAATAATTTAAAAAAAATATTTCAGTAATTCCTCACGAGAAATTTGATTCCCAATTTACTATTCCCATTCAAAGCGAAAGCGAATAATTTCCCAGTCTCTCTTGTCACGAAAAACAATTTGTTTTCATTATTTATTCGATATTTTCTCTTGTATAAAATTATATTTCTATCAAGTTAATGACGCATATCCTACTTTTATTCATCTTTCAATGCACTCTTCAATGCCGAATCCAAAAGAAAAGTTTTCTTTAAAATAAAATTGTACATGAAATTTGTTTTTGTTAACAAAAGGTCATCTAAATTTGATAAATTTAATTCAAACACGCATAGCAAAAGCCAAGCCGGTTTATTGTTGCAATTGACGGATAAAGTATTTTATATATATAAATCTACGTACAATGATAAAAAAGAGGACGACGCGTTCTGAGATAATAATCACATCATCAGGTTACGATATGCATTCAACTCACACATTACAGTGGGTAACAAAACCATGTGGGTAATAACCTTGGTTTTGCTCAATAAGGTTACGTTTTTTTGTTACAGAAATTTTTAAAAAATCGATTTTCTTTAAAAAGAATTACTGTGAATCATCAGCTGAGAAACCCCTGACGTTTTTTCCGTTTTCTTCAAGAAATAAAAGTCCATGTATCCAAATTCATTCAGTTTTTATTTAGTCCATCAAATTCGATATATAATATTAGTATAAAAATCAGGACTGCGGAGTCGGAGTCGGAGTTTAAGGATTTGTGGGGAAGTTGGAGTCTAAGTCGTGAAACTCTACTCCGACCAAAATAATAGCAAATATTATAAATTGACCTAAAAATGAGTCGGAGTCGGACATTTTAAAAATATACTGCGTACACAAATGAAAAAAATTTCAAGGACATTATCGAAAATTTATGATTGTTCAATTTTTCTTACAAATTACCTCTCTTACTAGAAGACAATCGATAAACATCGAAGTTTTATCAGGACATCACTAAGAGAAGCACAGTCATAAAACCACCCGAAAACATAATTTGATCGACTTTCCAGACGAAAGAAAACTTACAGTGACTTCGTTGTTGCTCTGTTTGATTTGTCTCTATCTGTTATTGTGACTAAACTCTACCTTCTCTCTCTTTTCCATTTTATACTTGATGATAGAGTCATTGAATTAATAAACTTAATGTTTTATATAATTCTCCATAAGAGCATTTATCAATTCATTGAATGTGTGATAAGTTGATTTTCCTACTTATTTATAACAAATACGTAACACTAGTTATGACTTTTATAAAATTAGCATTTATTGCACATAATTTCTAAAGTTCTATTAAATAATCAACGAAATCGATTTTTAAGTTCAAAACGCATATTAAAATCTTAGAAATTATAGTATACACAAACTATCATAAGAACATATATGAAACAAAAAGTCATGTGTACAAATACTAAAATATGATTTAATATCAATTAATTATAAATAGTAATTGATGATAATAAATAAAAGCCACCTGTCCCTCTGCCTGAAGACTCTTGAATGACGAGAGAGTGCTGTCGATGACACAGAGAATGCGCGGAATTACTCCGAGTCGCGCGAATGACTTGACATATTTTTCTGGGCATTTGGAAAGAAGCTCCTTGCTCATCTCTAGAGAGAGTAGCATATTCTCTTCATCATTATCTGTGAGCACAGAGAACACAGCCTGTGTGATACTGTACGAGAACACTGCGCTCTGTAACTGCATCCCTGAAATGCGCTCCAATAGTTCTCGGTCTGCGTATACACTCATTTTCTTTAATATTGACAGTGCATGTCTCCTGATAAGATTATTACTTGTTGTCATTAAAAAGTAACATTAGTATATAATGTTAAATCTTTCGTATAAAAAATGATGATCAAGAAAAAAACATTAAAATAGTGAACTACTTGTTTCTTGTCAGATTTAGAAATATAAGAAACAAAAGAATTATGATAAGAATTTATATTATGACTGTATCAGTGACATCTTCAGTTGACATTTAATTACTTGAAATTGAGATCTGAATTGAGTCTTATAATATTCACTTTAAATTTTTCCATTTGGAATTAATAAACTTTTTAAAATCATAATATTAAATCAATTTAAATATTCAAATACTAAATTTCCAAATATTGCTGATGATGATGTCTTTAACATCGAAACATATTCAATAATTATATGAAAGGAGCTTATATATATATATATATATATATATATATGAAAATAGTTTTAAATTGAGACATTAAATTCAATACAAAATTTCGAAAATAATTAATTTATATATATTTATATTTACAATTATTTTGATATACAACGAACCTAATAATAATCATGCCTCATTGTAATTTTCTCACTAATATTAATTTTCACAAGACTATATCATAAATTATAATTTATAGCCATATAAGAATCGTAGAATATCATTTACAATATACACACGACTTCCATTTCTCCAGTTTCAACCACAAGACTAAAAATTGAGTTTACCCCTCTCAATATTGTTCGGTCATATAGTCCCAGAGAATTTCTAATAATTACTAAAATAATTTGAATTCTTACAAATACATTGGCATCTGGGATTTTTATACTGTAAGAGAATCATAGACTCGTAAATAAGTTCAAATCTATCTACTTTGTTGCTGTTTGCGGTCTGCAAATCCCCATTTTATTTTTTCTATACAATTTTATCAGTCTAGATGTTACTTGCTAACAGTAGAGACTAGTCACGCTTATTACTGTGTTTTTATATGTGCTGTGATTGGAATTGTCAAGTAAGCTATTTATAATTTTATTTTATTTATTTATTTTTTTATTTTATTTATTTTTGAGTTTCCTTTTAAAATTTTTGCTTTAGAATGGATAAATCTTTGTCATGGGTCCAAGACATTGCGGATAACATTGATTTCGAAGAAGAATTCTCATCATTTCAAGACAGTGATGATAGTGATATAGATAAAAAAACTATATACAAACATATACCGACGATGATTCGTCAATATTTTGGGCTAAAATATTACATGGATTACTGAAATAAAAAAATTGTATTGAAAGGGTTAAGCCCACTAGCTTTATTGTTTTTAAAATTCATCAAAATTGAAAAAAAATTATTTATTTAATAAGCTTCCAACTGCTTTTTTTAGATGCGATTTAAATACTATGTTAATTTTCGAGTAACGAGAGAAGCAACAATGTCGCACTTGTTTCTTCGGCGATGACGCAACGCGAGACTGATAGTAATGGCGAACAGTTCGTCAATCAGTCGATTCATAAAATAATCAATGTTCCATTTTTCAATTATCATTGGTATTGAGCTCTTAATAGTTATTTACGTTTGTTATTTTAGAAAAAAATTGTAGTTATAAGACGATCAATTTAGAGAAAATACGCAATATCTCTGACCAAAGGAATTGGCAAAACAAATGACGCAACTGCCGACTCAAGTCTGTCCGACAGTTTAAAATAATTTCAGTAATTCTATTTTAGTTAGCATTAATTGCACATCAAGATACAATGACATTAAATATCGTAATTCTGCAACAATAACAAATTATCAATCATTGTAAAATATAAATGGTGAAGAAGTGAAAGAATTTGGTCAGAAAAACAAAACAACATTAAATAATTGTCAGAGATCTGATACACTTATTGGCGAATAAAGATAGAAGAAGATAAAAATAATATAAAAATAACGCGAAATATCGTCAAAGTTTCAGCGACAATTCTTGTGATATTTGAATAAAAATGAATCAGGCACTTCTCTATTAAATATCTCTTCAAAATCTTCAAAGACCTTGTGAAACTTTGTGACGGATCCCTTATGATCTCAGAAAGAGAATTTTCTTTTATTAATTTATAACCATGATAATATTTTGTTCTTAATTTTCATGACGCAAATTGATTAGCAATAGTGTTGTGAATCTTCCGATTTCATAAGGTCAATTGACTCTCATTTGATTTTGTTTAGGTCACGTTTGTGACGCACTTGAGCAAACAAGTACCTTTTGTTAAACTTAGCATTTGGTTTTTTGTCAATACAATCAGAGATATTTGATCAGGCCTTTATTGAGGACATAATATTGAGATATTTGATGTCACTACCTTCATACACTTTTTATTACTCGTGATTAAAACTAATAATTACCAACATTGTGTAACTAACAAAAAAATAAAATAATTAGAATAAAATTTAATTAACTCTATAAATATTTATTAAATCGCAAAATTCACATCGTCTTTCTTTTCTAATTGGAATTCTACTTTTAAATTGAGGTTCCTTTAAGGTCGGGACACAGTTGCTCGCGTATTAATCGTAATCTCGTGCGCTTTCTTTGTGACTACATTTGACAACAATTTTACAAGAATGACGAATGAAAAGCTTCTCGGCTTGGCTTAGGAGGTTCACCTGACATTGTCTCAACTAACTTTTAATTGTTCACGAACCTCATCCATTCTATAGGAAATTAATCATTTATAGATTCAAAGACTTGGCTAAACGACTAGACGAAGTCATGAGCTAAAACGCTTTTATGGATTGGAGTAACCTTTTTCCCATGGTGGTAGGAAACGATTCATTCCGAGTGAAACTATTTCTGATGTTGCTGTTCTAATGTCACTGTCCTCGCGAGTTTTCAATGAAAAATATTACTGTTTCAATGTCATTATTAAATCTTGAACTTACAAGTGTAATCACATTTTGTATTGTTGCTCTCTGTAAAAATTTCATTACATCTTCATAGTTCAATGATACTTCAATAACGACCTAAAAAATAGAAACTATTCCGCAAGCGATATGAATAATTAACGTAAAATCAAAACATTCAAAACTATCACTGATCACATTTAACGACGATATCAATGATTTCAATTAGAATCTAGACATTTTGCTAGCATATATCGAGACGATATAATCAAAGATAAAACGCATCTTAAAGGTTGCTATAAAGATAGCACAAAATAATATTCAATATATCAATGAATGAATCTCACTTGACATTGCTGTTGAGAGTGTCTCTGAATATATTCAATATCACGGGCATCAGTTTCTCAAGGAATAGCATTTGTATCTCTGGGTTCAGTTGACCCTCCTGATCCTTCTGTTGTTCTATCTCTGTGCCGGTTTGTTCTTGTCCTTCTTGCTCTCCTTGTGGATGTTTGCTTTGCTGATTCTGTTCTCCAGCTAACGATTCCTGACCAGTTGACTTTGAGAACTTGTTGAGCGATGACGATGAATCGTCAATGCTTGATCGATAACAATCTGTTGTACATGGATTGATTTGTCAATAGACATTACAGATTATAATACTTATGATTAATATTTAGAATGATTACCAGTGTATTATATTTTAGAGAGGAACAAGTTAAACCAGTGCGGATTATAAAAGAATTTGAATTTTATTTGGATTAAATATTAATATTGAAAATGAAAGTCAGCATTTATTGTTGTAAAGTTCTATTTAAATACTAATATGTATTTAATGTAGGTTATCAACGCGTTTCGAAATATTTTCAATAAATATCATAAATCCAACAGAAATGGTAATAAATTTTCAAAAATGCATGATATAACGAACGCAAATTGTATTGGCTAAAATATATTAATTTATTCTTATCAAATCCTACTCCAAATCAAAAATCTGCAAAATCGATTGTTTCGTGTTTCAAAAAAATAATTTTATAATTTAACTAAATTTAGTTTAGTTCATACTTGATGTGATAATTATGATAGGGTCGATTTATAAATAGATTTATTGAATTAATATTTTGGTAAATCGTCATAAGGACAGGTTACCTCACTACTTCATTGGTGATCGGTATATGCTACAATTGATCGCCTTACATTGCAATAAAATCTGTCGGGATACGAGCAAGACATTAACAAGACATTACTTTTGCAGAAATCGAAAATTCATTTCCAATTTTCATTACCCCAAAAAACGAGATCCCAATAGAAATTGTTAAAAGCATTGAAACAATTATTATTAGAACATTTATTAGTATCACATTTAGAGTCATCACAACTAACGGAAAGTCTTTCACAGTTTGACATTTCTGTCTTTATAATAATGATTATTCAAACATTTTTTCTAAAATATTTAATAAATTTTGATTTCAAAAAATATTTAATAAAGTTAATAATTTTAACCATTTCATTACAAGAACTCTAAATAAAAATACCTTTTCAAATTGCAAAATGAATTTAAATTCAAATTTCATTACTTTATTTTAGATCCATTTAAATACTTTTTTAAAAATATTAAACTTGATTTTAATTGTTAATTTCAAAATTTTAACTAATCATTTCGTTATTATTATTTTAATAATGTTCGAGTTGTCAGTCACCGTAAATACCAAAAATACCAATTTTCATCTGGTTTGGAGAATCATCATTCTAGGTTAAATATCTTCAAAACAACTTGAAAGCGACTTGAAAGTCACATAATTTCCGTAACGGTACAATAATTTATCAGAGCCATTTATTTACATCAAACAAAGATATGATAAAGAATAATAAATTATTAAAGGATTTTTTCGTTGAATAATTTGATGTTATAAATCAAATATATTTATTAAAATTTATATAGCGATACATTTATCCATAGAAAACTTCTGGAACCATTGTTTTCAGCATATTTAGTATCGAGAAGAAAGTGTTGGTAAATTCAGCTCATTTGAAAACACTAAGAAGCGATAATTTTCACTTTCATTAGGACATCGAACATCTCTGGTGATATATGAAAACGAACATGGAATAATGGCGTACAAAGCAAGAGTTACAGAAAGTGTCATAAAAAAACAATTTTCATGGTCGATCATTGAAAGGCTACTTGCATATGCCATGTTATAAGTAAAAAATGTTTACTAAGGAAACACGGATTAAATAACTGTAGAGTAATTAATCCACCACTAAAGTATTACACATTCTCAACGCAATAATCTTAAAAGAACAACAACCAAAAACTGACAAAAGTAAAATTTGCTGTACCGAAATTCAATAAAATTCCAAATAAATTTATTTTTGTCTAATGTAAGCAACGGAAAGTATAATAGAGCCGTATAAGTATACACAAGTGACACCTAATTGAGATCGATTAAATAACTATCAAAATAAATATTTTGGAATAACACAAGATCTTGCTATGTGCAAAAATTATATTAATGACGACATAATCTGTAGAGTAGTTGCTATTCCATTTGAATCAGTGATTGAAATAAACAATTTTATAACCGC
>MQRK01123057.1:0-12031 GCA_001938485.1 Girardia tigrina
ATATATATATATATATATATATATATATATATATATATAACCATACTTTGATTTAGCCATAGAATCAACAAAGTCGGTACAATAACATATCTTCGACATATCCGTATATTCGATTCTTTTCTACAATATGTATTAGGTAATATTATATGTCAAAATAGAAACAAGACCCTCTCTTAAAGTCGATGCCACAAATCGATTTTTCTTTCTTTTTCTTTAACCAACGTAGAAGCGATTTGTATTTTTCAAATATAAAATTTCAAATTTTTTATTATTTTCAGAACATTTTTTTTAACTTTAAAACGTTTCTAAATGGAATTCGAATTTCTTCTTTTTCACAAATTTCACAATTTAACATTTATTAAACATGACAATTTCGAATAAGAAAAAAAATATTTTACTTTCCAATAATCATATCAAACTTTCTAAAAAAAGGAAAGGCGCGATAGAAAAAGTAAACCAAATAGCAATTTCTATTTATGTAATTACAAAGATTCTTTCGACCTGACTTTCATATCAGGAAACGGTCTCCTCCCATCTCTTTCGTTGTTTCATTAGCAAAAAATGCTTTTCTATTTTGTTTATTCAGAATTGTTTTTTAATCTGGGACATCAATCTGAATTCAGTAAATACCTTTACTTTTTTTACAATGAAAACATCAAAGAATTCCTTTTTCTTTATATTTAACATAAAAAATTATATCAATCGAAATAATCGTTCAAACGTTTTTAATAACCTATCATAAAATAATTGAACAGAAGCAATTTAATCTCTCCCAAGCTGAAATCACAATTTATTTATTTTTATTTTCCTTTAAACAACTCTTAAATCGGTTCGATTTTCTAGTTCCAAGCAATTAAGTTATTTTAAAATTGAAACTTTTGTTAAATTCATTTATTTATTTAATTGTTTAACATAATTCCCCAATACGTTATTATAATAAATTTAGTAAGCCAATCAAAATTCGTTATATTGTTTATTAATTTCGATGGTTTTACCATTATCTTCAGAACAAATCATTTAAAAAATATGTTTATATTCGTACTTAGGTATCAATTTAAATTACTTTTAGTATTAAGAAACCCTTCTCACAATCTATATAGGACAAAATTATTCATATTTCACAATTAGAATATCTGACACTGTTTTACTAAAAATGTTTTGTATAAAATTAATTACAATTAAACTGATATTGAAAATATATTTGGTTTAAAAATTTGTTGTTAGGATAGAATGTGATCTTTCTTTTGTCTTGTTTTTATTGAAAGATACTTGAAAGATACTAACTTACAATAACTTTTTTAAATATATAACTTTTATCAAAAATTTGAATAACTTCTTCTATACGTAATATTTGATTTATATAACAAACATTTAAAATCATGATAAAATATCCAAGTGAGTGGTTCTTGAAAAGAAATGTTTTTTTAAAAAATTGATAAATTGAGTAATAGTCCATATTCTGTTGGATCCCCACATTTCTATGAAAACTGGTCAGTAATAACAATAGAGTGGCTATGTTGGATTTATAAATCTGGTTTTTTTCTATTCATGCTGGTTCCGTTTTTTGTGGAGATTAAATTTTCACTCATCATATGGTAATTGTTTTTATTTTATATCTAATACAGTAAAATTCTAATTCAATGTCTAAATAAAAGTTCGACAAGATCTCAATAATTAATTATCGTTCGACAAAATTTCGGTTTAAATTAAATAATACGAAAAATTTCCATATCGTAAAATACGGCAAATTTAAATATCGTAAAACGCAAAAAGTTTTAAAAACTTAAAAGCAAAACTGATACAATTTCAAAATGTCTGGTCTAAGGCTCACTCTCATTGGTTGACCAATTAGATCAAGCCATTTCATTCAATCACTGAAAAAATAGGTACAAACGCTTAATGAAAATTAAATTGCACGATTATTGACTGCATGAGTTATTAACAAATTATTCATTATTAAAAAAGTTTAATTATTTAGAATAATGCTTTATTCTTTTATTTAAATTAAAATTTGTATTTTAAACAATATTTAATTTTTATTTCTTTAATTTTGATTTTAATATTTATATATTTTTATATATCATCAGTGAAGCAATAAATATTTCAGCAATTATCATTCAATGAATAAACAAGAAAATTTCGATTTAATTCGTCTTTGAGTACGAAGAGACAGATAATTTATTATAAATAAATATAACAATATGTAATTCATAATTTAAATTCCGAAACAGCCAATGTGCCATATAACCTCACAACTGTCGATGTCGTAATGGGTAACAATATATTGTTATTGAGTTAGAAATTATTAAAATGGCGTCTTTAATTTTCTTATATATATATATATATATGTATATAGCTAAATTATTTAATATATATTTAATTATTTAAAATTGCTGGATTTCGATTTTTAAAAATGACGATAAAATAAATCGTATTTAATCAAAACATAATTTTAGCTAAGTTTTTTTTGTCATTTAGTGAATAGTTTAAATATTTTTTAAAATCTTTTATCTATATGTTAATAAATTATAATAAACTTTTTTTCTTCTTCCGTTTGGATTTTTTTATTTTGATAGATTATCGAGTTTGGTAAAAAGAAAGTTATAAATCAAAATTTAATTTTTTAAAGAATATATTTTAATTTTCTCTAAAGAGGGAAGTGAAAGTTTATTAGTTTAAAGAGTTTTATAATTTTAAAATGACTAACTATTAATGATTTTCTATTTACATTTATCTTAATAAACATACATGATTCCATACCCGGGCATCTGAACCGAAGACTGTAAGACAAATAAGACTGTAACAAATCTCCTCGGAAAACTGACTAACAGATGTTTTTTTGCAAATTAATCGTTTTTGGTCCTTGTTATAGTCGTTTTGAGTTAACGTACTCTAAATTTTACCCTTCACTGCAACTTCTGGTTATTTCTTCTATGTTATTTAATTTAATTCATTTGTTTGATAATCAGAGAAATATTACCAAAAAATAAAACTTTATTTCGATTTAACTACAAATTAAAGTCATATCATTTAAAAAATACCCTTATTATTAAAGATCACTTTAGAAATGCATATATCAGAAAGATTGAAAATATTGGGATTGAACGGAAGTTTTGTCCAAAAACTAATTTGTGTTGAATAAAATCATACATGCTAAGAACTTTGCAGGTAAAATCTGTTCATTCTGACTTGCTTACTTTATTAAGTTTTACATATAAACTTAAGAATCGAAATTAAGAATCGAATATAATCAATAATTTAAAATTGTAAATTGTGAATTAATTTTGAAATAAAATGTAACCGAACGAAATTAAAATTTTAATTTAAAAATTATGATTTAAAATCATTAAAATTATCCTACATAAATATTGAAATTATATTTTTATTATATTTTGTTTAAATGTGGTTCGTATACTATTTGTTAAAAATAGTATATTTAAAAAAAATAGTATAACTATTTGTTACACTTTGTCAAAATCGCAATAATGCCACTTCTATATCTCAAATTATATGTGCTTTGATTTTAAATTTAAACATTATTCGTAACTATTATTAAATTTCAAAATACCCTCCTGCCCAATGACAAATCAATTATATTAGAAACGTTATCATTTTATCTTTCATTCAATGACAATTTACTGATCTTTTTATTGCTGCTTCGCCACTTGTACACAAAAATAAGAATAAATAATAATTTTTAATTAAATAAAAAATAAAAAGAAATAATTAAATTTAAATAATCTAAAAATAAAAAAAATAATAATAATTTAAATTTTGATTGTAAATCAGTTTTGGAATTATTGTCCGTTTATTCAATGATTTTTGTTTTTTTTTTTTGCTGATGACTAATTGTGTCAATGTATACCAATTTGAAATAAATGGATTTTATTTTTTCGGTTTCATTGGTCAGCCAATCAGAACGAGTTTTATCAGAGACTAAAAATTTAAGTGAATAAAATCAATTTTGATATTTTTGTAATTGAAAACGAGTTTTTTACAATTAAAAAAGATTGACAATTTCTGTTTTTAAATTTGACTTGAGTTTAAAATTTTGGAGATTGTAAAAGAGTTTTTGATATTATTCGACAATAATTTTACGAATCGAAAGACAAGTTATTGCTGAATTAAAATCTGATTACAAACTGAATTTTGATTTGAAACGAATAATTTTGCCGAAACTGGAAACAAATTTTTTTGTGTTCCAACTTAGAGTTCTATTGATTCAATATATATTAGTGCTAAAATATAAATAATGACCACTTTTAATAATAAAATGTGAGCCATGCACAAAATGTCCGAGCATCGAACCCGTCATTGCACCTATGCTACCAGCGTCCGGTCGTCAGGGCAACCTGGAGATCGAATGGAACAACATGAAACCATTGTCTTTTTATCTTATCATTCCATATTCTAAAGTAATTCCATCATATTTAACAAATTAGCTTGACACTATTTTATTTTTATTTTCCATTTGATGGATGTTGACATGTTTAAAATAACTTTAAAAAATATTTTTTTACTCCTTCCAAAAAATCTTACATTATTGTTTCCTACTTTCCAGTTTCAAATAATTCCATTAAATATTGCCAAATTATAATACACTTAACCCTGTTAATATTTTCTGTACGAAATAGGTTACGCTATGCCGAATTATTTGACATTCCGAATGCCCTCTTCGTCAAAGATTTATATTTCTCATACGTAATTTTCGTTTCATCTTATAATTTCTCATAGGTAATGTTCACTATAAATCACGTAACTAGATAAAAATATTGAATATTCAAACAAAATATTAATAAAATACATATTTCAACAATTCTAATCTACATAAACGTACCTAGTAATTTGATCAAGATCTGGTTATCTTTTAAATATGATATTTTAAGATATTAAACGAATATTATTTCTTTTGCAAAAAAGACTTATAATAAAAAATTTAATAAAATATAAAAATATTATACAAATTTTATGGTTAAGACCAAAACTAGAATGCCAAACCCAATATCATAAAACTGAATTCTTAATTAAAAAAAACTTATCAATCCTAATTACATCTCATTTAGTACTTTGTATGGTAATCTGATACTTAATGACCGACATTTAAACCTTGAAACAGTTAATAACGCGACATTTAATACCTACGACAGTTAATCTCATAATTATATATTATTTTTGAGTTTAAATCATTGAATCAAAAACATTTTAAATTAAAATTTGTCAACTTTTCCCTATTTATATTTTAAGTATTCAGTTCTTAGCCCCTGAAACAAAAGGAAAATATATAAAGTCTTATACCAATTTTTCTTGTATCACTGCAAATTAAAATTATTTGTTATATTTTAAAGAGGAGAAGGTTGTTTGTTTAAAAAGGAAAGATGTCAGTTGGAATTCATTTTAATGATATCAGGACTGAAACATATTCTATTTTTCAAATAAATAAATAAAGAATTATTTCTTTATTTGTTTCTGTCAAAAAATTTTATTTAAAAAATTTTCAAATAAATAATTTTATAATTTATATTTTTTTAATATGAAATTTACAGGGTTACTAATAATTAAAAATCGATTTATTAATATATAATGATAAGTTATTCTACCTTACATATCGAAAATTCTTCAAATCAAACTTTAATTAAAATAATCAAATTCCGCTTTTTCTATTGATATAAAACTAGAATTCAGCACATTATGTGTCATAAAAGGGTAGTGTATGTTAAGTATAAAAAATTTAACTTGAAGAATGTTATCATGTCTAAAAAACTGGACCGGAACTAGAAGGTAATCAAATTATTATGAACCAGGTAACTATAACATTTTAACATTTAAAGTTCCTAGTTCCCCCTTTTAATTAAAAAATTTGCTTTTAATATATTCTTAATTTGCTGACAAAACTTTCCTTCCAACCTAACATATAATTTAACATTTCTTTTTAATGAATTTATTACTCTTCATAAAATAATGTATAGTTATAATTGAACTTATATTTATTTATAATTAATATGAATAATATATTTTAATAATTTGTTTTATAACTTTTTAGACATTCTGAACAAATTTTGAAATATTTTTCAAATATATTTATTATTAACAGGAATGGAAATTAATAAATTCTAAATTAATATAAATGTAATGTATAAATAGAATTTTAATATATTTTTTATCATATTAAATATCTAAATCTGTAATCTCTATATAAACAAAAAAAATATTAAATAAATAATTTTAGTATGCATTATATATAGTAATATATAATATTTAAATTTATTTTATTTTCATTTCTTACGAATAATTGTAAAATAACGCCTTTATCTAGATTTATTTAATTATTAAATATATTTCCTATTTTTACTTTTACTGTTAAAAAATAAGTCAACAAAGAACAACTCGACACGTAACTGAACAACGATAATATTTTTTAAAATTTGTCTATGAAAGATGCTGAATAACACTAATAAATCTTACTAACACAAATGAACCACAATCACAGTTCTCTGTTGCGAAAATAAAGAAGTTATTTGTAAGATTATTATCAATTCTCAGGTTTTTGAGTGATGGATTGTCCACAAGATTTAAACAGAATCTTTAGAGATATTAAGACTTTTGATTCGAGAATAAGTATAGCGACTGCAATACAGCACGTTTCTTTTTCCGCAGACGGTAACTGGGAAGTAAATGTTTTGTAATTTTATTCCATAAATTAAACAGTCAATAGCTCATCGATTTTTTTTATTATTATAATACTTTTATTAATTAATTTTAAATACATTAAATGAATGGTAAATTAAAACTAATTTTCATTTAAAAATAAAATTTTTTTTAAAAAAAAGCATAAAAAACATTATTAAAAATATTTATTTAAAAATTTAAAAAAAGTATAAAAACATATAATAAGATGGCACCTAAGAAGAAAAAACATAAAATTTCAGGGTCCAAAAAAATTAATAAGGTGGCACCTAAGTAAGCAGTGGTACCTTATAACCATAAAACAGGTATATATAAACAAATATTCAAAATTAATATGACGTCAAATTTTTAGTTAGAAAATAAGTAATCAAAATATGAGGAGGTTGTTTTTATTCCATCATATCACATTTTTTGGTTACAATGTACAGTACAAGTAAAATTGAAAAGTTAGTTTGTGTTTTATAACTTTAATAAAATGTACGAAATGGCCGACTACCATGTTGCCCTTCCAAAGGCCTTGAAGATGTCTTTTATTGTGGTTACATGATGCATTTGTCGCATCATATAACATTGTTCTTCTAACTTATAGCAATGGAGTTTAGTTATCTGACTTTTACAATATATAATTTCATTTAAGGTCATAGTCATCCACTTAGATGGTTTTACGCCGTTGTTTAGGGGTAGACTTGCTTCATAACTGTGTCAGATTTTGTATACAACATGTATTGTTGGTATGAGAGCGAGCGCAGCATGGATGCGAGGTCCCGGGGCTGGGGAATCATTGTTTTCGGGACAGGGGGAATGAAAAGTAAATCAGTCTTACCAGGATCCAACTCTTACCTGCAGCGGTCGTAACCCTTGTTGCTCATTTCGCTCGTCTCACTCATTTCATCATCATCATCATCCATATGATTAAGTTCGGAAGAGTCAAGATCAAATCCATTTATTCCATGTGTTAAATTTGCATGGAATACTCTGGCAGTATAAATTGAGCAAACTCTCATTGCGATAGTGGATCCAATCCACAAATGTCCTTCAAATCATTTGTTCATATATGAAACGGATTTTATCCAATTAAATTCATTATCATCGTCATTATCATCTTCACTATCTTTTAATTCATAATATTCAAAAACCGGTTTTTTATCATAAGGATGCTGCATATCGATTTGATCTTGAAGATTCTGAGTAATATAAATATCTTTCAATGTAATAATACCATCTTCGGTTGGTCAAAACGAATCATCATCATTCTCAATCTCATCTATAGTTTTAGAACAACTGAGATGAAGTTCATGCGTACTGAAAATTATGGGTTACACTTCTTCTGTCTCAATTTTCTTAACGTTTTCTTGATCTAATTCAGGTATTGACTAAAAAGTATCAGTTTCGACATTATCTCCACAACGTGTAATGAAAATTTCCACGGGGATTGGCTGATCAATAAATATCCCATTATCCAATTGAGAAAACGTTTTCCGTTTATCCGTCAAATACACTGAAACAAACACAGCATACTCACAATTCTCCAATACCTGTTCAAATTCCGCGACTAGCATCTCTGTGTTTTCGCAATTTCCAAACCCTGACAAAACCAATTCAAATTGACCGCTCATTGGAATAATATCGCCCCGTTAAACGACCATTTTACACCCATAATCGATCAATTCCCATTTGAATTCGCTATCAAAGGTCTGTTCTCCGACTATCAATGTACGACCATAAGCAGAATCACTAGCACATAAACAAACCAATTCAGCAATTAAGTCATCCTCATCCACGAAATAGATTTTCGAAGGACTTAGATTTTCGAATTAAAAAAAAGAATCACAACGATAAAATATTTTAAATTACTAATTAAGATTGTTAAAATAAATTTTAAAATCATATAGTAAAATAATTTACAGGATAATAGAAATTATAGTTAGAACAACATTTAAAATTAATTATAATATAAGCGGTTGAAATTTAATTTTCTAATTATAAAGGAAAAAGTTACGGTTAAATAAAATTATAAATTGTAAATTACAAATTATAAAATATAACTTGTAAGTAATGTTGGAAATGATAAAAACAGAACGAAATTAAAAATTGAATATAATAAATTATTTAAAATTGTATATTTTGAATTAATTTAGAAATAAAAAAAATAACCAAACAAAATTAAAATTTTAATTTAAAAATAATGATTTAAAATAATAAAAAATTATAATTCATAAATATTGAAATTATATTTTTATTATATTTTGTTTAAATCTGGTTTGTATAATAATTAGGAAAATTGTTCCTCAAAATTTGTTTAAGAAATTTGTAATTGTTGTTTTAATAAATTGTTTTGTTATCTTCTGAATTCTAATTTTGATATCGGACCTAACAATTATTATTTTTTTATTGAATTTTGCTTTTAAATTATTTAGTTATTTTAATTATCTTTTATATTATTTATGAAATTTATATTTACATAAAAATATAAGTAAAACAATTCAGCGACACACGATTCAAAATACAAAAAGGAATTAAGTCTTTAAAAAAGTATTTTGAACATAATTAAATTTTGAGAATTTATTTTGGCAGGAGAGAAGGAGGACATTTGAATATAAATAATATTAACTGAAAATATAAATTATAATTTAAATAAATTCAGAAACAACATTCAATAGCTTTATTATACGTAAAGATCAAAGATGAAAATCGCAAAATTGTTGCTTTAATATTTCGATTATTTAAATTTCATTTTACTTAAAATGCAAAAAGAGTATTAAATTATCAAAAATTTAAATTCAGTCAGAGTCGTCGAATTTATTCATTAGTTTTACTGCTTTTATTTTTCACAAAAAGACAATAATAAAAACACTCAGGAATATTTTTTAAGAATATTAAAATGAGATTAAAAAAACGGAAGTAATCATATGAAATTGAAAAGTCTTTTGAGGAAAATTCAATCAAAACAAAGGCAATGGAAAATATTTTAAAATTATCTATTTTTCTTCATATATCTAAAAATATATTAATTACTGTGAAATAAAAACTTTGTATTTGTAAATAACTTAGAGATAAACGTTGTGTAAGTGTATATAAGTACTCTGTGTAAAGGAGCTAACTGAAAACGTATTTCAGTGAACTCCTTTAACGTAACAAAAAAATAAAGATAAATATGTACAGAACTTTTATTTTACACAATATAAATAAACATATATAACAAAAAAAATCACATACGAGAGAGAAAGAATGGCATGGATAAATCTAGATTTCGATTAGTGTTTATTGTTCTAAGGTTTCAAAGGAACGATCTTTTGTTGTAACAATGTCGATGGAAACGTCAGAGAATTATTTGGTTGCACAACGAGATTTTTAGGAAATAGATTATATGAAGAGAAGCACTTTCAGGGGGAATATTGATAAATTGGTTTGCAGAAAATTCCTTTACGAACCAATTTTACAGGAAAATGTTTTGTAGGTAATATAATATAGTTGTAATCCGTAATATTAATGATTTTTTTTATCGATTGTTTTTATTTATACAATTTATATATATATATATATATATATATATATATATAATTTTATATACAATTTACTATATATAATTTTATATATAATAATTGACTGGGTCACTACACTCTGATCAGACCATAAAGTAACAAAAAATAAACAGGATTTTAGCAAATAAATGATTATATCATGGAAGCCTTTTTTTTACTGTACTCAATATGTTGTTACTATACTACTTTATATTATATAATACTCATGATATATTGTTAGAAATATATATGTTGGACTTTTCAAACAAGGAAGCAAGATTAAACATTCCTCAAAAGAAGAAGAAATCCCTTTTTTGGATATAAGAACTGTAGAAATGATTACTAAAAAATATTTCCCTTTAAAGCTGGGGTTTGTAAACTCCTTTTGTAAGCTAGTTATCCTCTTTCTGGATTGACTTTTCATGTATGTCTTTTGGAAGTACCTCATCTAGTTCACAGATTGTATTGGAATGAAGATTTATATTCATAAGTCTTTCATAGAGACTTCATAATTTGTTCAATCTTTTTGTGATGTAATATTAGAAGCATTATCATGCTTGAAATGTAACATTACTTGATAATAATTTTTAAAGATATTTTCGAACAAAAAATCAATATATACAATTCCAATAAAGACAAAATGTGAATTAGAAATATAAACAAAACATTAATCGTCTGTAAATCTAAAACAAACAATGTTTTATGACTAAATGTTTAGTTTAAATGCATTATTAAATTTACATATTTTCTTCATTGGTTAAATAAATATTATTAATCATATTATTTTAGTTCCAATCCTTTTGTTAAATTTTATTCCATCCTTTTTTGAACTAATAAGAATATTTTGATGTTAGAATACTAATGTTTTGACTTAGGTTTAAGACGCAACATTATTTATGTTGGTCCGGAAGGGGGGGTATGTAATTGTCAAGGAGGTTATAAATTTTTACTATGATCAAAACAAATGTGATAATTTTAAAAACAAGTGAGTCAACTGATTATGGAATTAAGCGATAAACTCGCTTATTGTATCAAGTTATAAATAAATAATATTGAATAGTAACTGTTATTATTAATAATCAAGCAACTATAAAACGGAAAGATTTAAAAAAAGACGATTTTCGATCACACAACAAGAAAAGGCTAATGAGGTAGACGTACAGATAAATTAGTTACTTGGTAACTCCAATTGTCAAATGTGTCTAAAAATGTTGTCGTCTTTGTTACCGATTGTTGTGTTGTTCAAAAGATACTCATGTATTTTTAGATTCGGATATGTGTTTATTTTTATTAATGTTAAATGAATTTGTTTATTACAAAAATTGTTTATTTTTATTACTGCTGTTATTTTGTAGAAAACATGTAAAGTTTATGCACATTTGTTTTTTTATATTAATTTTAATATTATTTTAATATTATTTAATATAATTTAATATTATTTTTTATATTGTATCAATGAAATAAAAAAACGGTAATACCATACAAATTTATAAATCAATAAAAATATATATTCAGTCATTATCGTTTATATTATCAGTTTATATTTATATTATTATCAGTCATTACCGATATATCTAAAACGATGACACCGATAATAAAGTCAGGTAATCTTTTTGTACTTCGTAGAGATTGATTTCTAGGTTTAAACATGTTTGATTGATAATTCTTTGTTGTTTATTTTGTATCGCGTTTAGATTAGGGAAAAATCAAATTCCTTTAGGTAATTTGATTTGCTACTTGGATAGGATATTTTTTTAGTTGTTCGTAGATCGACGGCGTCAATAATATGTAAGGTTGGAAAGTAGGAATATAAATAATTATGGAAG